>BJBW01001993.1:6277-31931 GCA_004320125.1 Scolopax mira
TAATCTAAATCTCCCCTCTTCCAATTTAAAACCATCATCCCTTGTCCTGTCACTGCATTTCCTGACAAAGAGTCCCTCCCCAGCTCTCCTATAGGCTTCCTTCAGACACTGGAAGGCTACTATAAGGTCTCCCTGGAGCCTTCTCTTCTCCAGGCTCTTCTCTAAGTCCTAAAGTCCAAAAAATTCTTAGCAGGACAACTTAACTTGCAAAAGGAATCTGATTTTCAAGACAGATTTTATTTCTGAGCCCTTCTTATTTTAGAACTGCATTGAAAGAGAAGGGTAATCTCTTCAGAGAGTCAATATGGTTTCTATTTGATATTATCCCATGACTTTGAGATAATTTCATCACTAATATAGCTCTCAAGTGGGCGAAGGAAAGATGTTTTCCTCTCTTCTTGGGATTTCTATTACATTCCCTTAATCAGAGATGTAATGGGAAGGAGGGGGACTGCAAGGTGAATAAAGACAAGATATGGTATAGTTTTACAAAACTGATCAAGGGAAGTGCCATGTAAAAACTCACAGACAGGTCACAGACACAAGGAGCCACAGTACAAGTAGACACAAATGGCTCACCTTCTACTCTGGATACATGTGGAATACGTTAAGTTTAAAAATAAAACATAAGCAACTTCTCTCTGCTTAATCTCTGAGTAAATCTACTGAACTGTAGCTCACAGCTGCTATGCTCCCTGACTGGAATACGTTTCTGCTTGTTTATAAGTGTTCCTACATGTGTTTCAAAGGTGTCTGAACTAAAAAAAATTCCTGAGTCTGATGTTGCATTCTCATTTATTCTCACCCTGAGGAGGAGGGAAAATGTATCTATATATTTAGTTTCTATTATATCTCATATTTCCAGTCTTTCAATTGAAACAATAAGAATAGATTATTAATTTTTTTTTGAAGCAGATGAAGAAAGAAATCCTGAAAGTCAACAGGATACCTTTTAAAACACAGGTCTTGGCTTTGTCTTCAGCTGATGGGTAAAGAAGAGAGGAGTGAATATTGATATGCATTTTTTAGAGAACACACTAGGAACTAGAACAGAGGTTCCCAAACTTTCTTGGATCACTATCAACCCTCAGAATTTCTTGCAGACCACCATGCATCATTATCATCAAACTTTTAATTGAAAACACTATTAAAAACAGTGTTTAATATGGCTCTGTGGATTAGCTGTGAACCCCTTGCCATGGCCTCCTGGACCACCAGTGTTCTGTGGACCACGGTTTGGGAACCACCAAACCAGACTGCACACATAGTAGACCCCTAAAAAACACCTCTGTGTCTGAAAGAAAAGTCATTCCTTCTATTGCACAATGTACTCACATAATACACAAGCCAGTTTAACCTTGTTGGTACCTGAAGAACACAACACCCTTTCATTTTTTTCTTACCTTAAGTTTCTTTTTTTTATTGCTTTGGAGAAACAACCAAATGGTGCCAAAAAAACAATTGACAATTGTTTCTTGTAGGATCTTTCTCATATCTGGCAGTGGTGTAACTTTTCAAGAAGCTATCTATGAAAATAAGAAATAAAATAAAAATATATAACACCCCCCCCCCNNAAAAAAAAAAAAACCCCCCCCCCCCCCCCCCCCCCCCCCGACTGTGCACTGGTCATTCCAGAATAGTAACATATCTGTGAATCCTAAAATAAAAAAATGTAAAACATCTTCTAAGCTGGTGGGGTTTTTTTCTCCTCTGGAAAATGTGTTCTTTCTTTTTTTCCTTCCCAAATCCATTAACGATGTTAAAGCTCTGTGTGTGGTCATTAAAGCATTTCAGCAACTTTCTGCAAATTCTTTACAGTTATTCTTTGGCTGTAGCATTGAAAGATTATCTGTTTATCACCAGATAAATAGACAGAAGAAAATAAGGACAGTACTGAGAAGGGAACTTGTAGGGATACGTTATAAATAAGAGCTGCAAAACACCAGGGGCCATGATTCAGTGACAGAGTATGATATCACGTGAGAGCACGAATGGGCTGTAGCATCCCTTTCAATCATTCTGTATCTCCTTGCTTGTGTGCATCCCACAGGCAACTGGGCCTAATAGTACCTAGTAAAGAAAGGGGACTTATTTGCTTCTCTTCGTATATTCATCTATAACACAAGAACTGGGTATGAAGAACCTTGGCAACTAGTACCACCACAGAAAAAACAAGAACTTTTTTCTAAAAGGACTTCTTTTCTACTGAAGACCGTGCTTCCATGACAGTATCTCACTTGTTTTGGAGAGGAAATAATGCTGCCGTAGCATTTCCATGCCCCTTGTATGCTCAATAGCCAAGCTAATGCAGAGGTTTGAGTCAGACTGAGAGCAGAAGAGGGCAGTTACAGCAAACTAATATGCAATAAAAAAAAAAAGTCAGCAAGGGAAAGGTGTAGACTCTACCTCAAAAGAAAACAAAACCTTCCCAGCTATTTTCTCTACAAGCTTCCCTTGCAATACTTTACACTCAGCGTCACTAATGGGTGCTACTGGAGCATTTATAAATGTGGATTAATTCTCTGCCCCATTTGCCCCCCTGCACATCTGAAAGGGCCTGGTATTTCTTATGTTGCCTGAAAACTTTTATTTTCCCATGCAGTGCCAGTGGTTAGAGGTAACTACTGTTTTCCAGTGAGCATTGCTGCTAGTGATTTGCTGGTTATTCACCTGATATAGATAAAGTTCAGCTTGCAAACCTGACTAGACAGTGTAAAAACAAATCATATTGCTTCACCTCACCACTGTCCAAACTCCTTGACAAATTTCCCTCTGGTGAAGGGGGATAGGTGGGACTGTCATATGGCTGGTGCTTACCTGGGGTAACACGCCCCAGTTGAGCCAAGCATTTTAAATATGCATGTAAATCTGTAAGAATGAGAATTACCCACCAGAATGAGAAGTAACACCCTCCTTGTGTTCCTGCCTGACACTGTTGCTGTAGATAATGTCTGTGCTTTCTTTAGTAAGTGCTGCCTTTCTGCCAACCCACCAGCTTTTGGCTTCTCTCCACAGGAAGCAGGGAAGCTGCGTTCACCTATGCCATTACTGCTGCCGGGGTTGCACATGCTGTCACGGCCGCCTGCAGCCAGGGCAACCTCAGCAATTGTGGCTGTGACCGAGAGAAACAGGGCTACTACAACCAGGAGGAGGGCTGGAAGTGGGGAGGCTGCTCTGCGGATATCAGATACGGCATTGAGTTCTCACGGAGGTTTGTTGATGCCCGAGAAATCAAAAAGAATGCACGGAGGCTGATGAACTTGCACAACAATGAGGCTGGAAGAAAGGTATTCCAGAAAGCACAAGGGATGGGGTAACGTGTGTGCTGGAGGATGGGGGGAGGCTGGCTTGGTGGCAGGAGGACTTACCCGAGTACCTACGCTGAGAACTTACCCCTCTCTCTGCTGTTATCCCACATCACATTACATGATGGCATCTAACGTTTACGTTTTGTGGCTGTTTATTTTCATTCAGAGATGGCTATGTATTACAGATGGTCCCTTAAACGTTTCTGCTTCCTAAATTTTCCTTCCAGTCTCACTGATAACAGAGAGGACTTTGCTGGAAGACTTTGTTTGGCATCATGTTTGGCATTTTTCACCTTCTTTACAACAATCTAGCAAGAAATGTTGGGGCTTGTGATGGGACAAGACTGAGTGTCTGCATTGCTGAACCCCCACAGCTCTTGCAGCTATTGATTCCATCCAAAATCAAAACACTTCTTTGACCACAGCTCTAATGAAATACACACTTCTTAGCAAAGGCACAATTGTCCATTTCACTCAAATAGCTACATACATGTAATTTTGGAAGAAGAAACAGTTTCATGCCTACAGCGGTGACTGAGTTACTTGCCATGGAAACAATACACGTCATGGAGCTATGCTGATTTATCTTCATTGAATTCTCAATTTGATACTGACTGAAACTCAGGGTTAGAACAAAACTCTGGAAACTAGGATATGCTTTCTTTGTTTTCTGGGTTGGACCTTTTACGAAAGCAGCCACAAAGTTTTGTGCAATTTCAACACTAAATCACCAGTCCCTTCTGGGAATCCAGGCAAACTTGAAATATGACCTACATACACCTGAAATTTGGCAGTTTTGGAGGTCCTGCGTAAACCTAGATTGGATTGTGAGCCTAACACAAATTCTGAAACCAGGAGATTTTGCTTATGCGTGGGTGTCATTCTGACATATTCAACATGTTCCTCATTCACACTCAGGTTAGAAATACTGCATTTACGTGTGGGCACTTGCTGAAGCACAACAGTGTACCTCCATCCTCCCCCCTTCCAACATCTCACAACACAACTGGGAAAAGCTCATACTTCCCCGAGTAAGATTCTGTCAGCACCATCCCGCTCATCTGAATGTGGCTTGCCTTAAAATTTGGAGAGTTTGAAACCAAGCTTCTGGTTCATGACTACTATTATGAAGGATCAAAGTAAGGGTATTTCCCCCTCATTCTGAATAGAAATAAAAGGGCAACTCATTTTTTTTTAACTTCCCTGTTGCTTCAGGAGTTCTCAAATAATCTTTTCAACCTTAGTGTGGGAATTCCAAGACAGTAAAATAAATATATCTTTTTGAAGCTTCCTAGAAAGATTCTGCCAACCATTAAAATATTCCTTAGTATATAGTTCAATCTTATCAAAACTGGTTACAGGGAAAAAAATCCAACAACTTGATTATATGAACATTGGTCCACTTCCCAAGGTCTTATATTTCACAGCACTTTCACTATTAATACAGCTCTCATATTTAAATCTATAAATTCTTATTCAGTACTGCTTAGATCATACTGAATTGGCTTTTTGAGTTAAGCAACAACAATATTTAGTCAATAAATCTGATATCTTCATTTTAGTTTTCTCTTTAAATCCCAGAGCCTCCTAAGACATGAGGAAAAAAGGATGCAAAGAACTCCCACCCCCCCTACAGTTATTTCCAACTTGCTCTGAAGGAAGACTTCTGATGACCGCACTAGACCTCTACCAGGTGCCCAGAACATCATTGCTAGGATCATTAGCCAGGACTCTGACTGGCAGTTTTGCCCCTAGAGCAATTATTTGGATGCTCTTTTATACCATTGCATGGAATTTTTCATGTCCCAGGGCAGGAATTTTACTCATCCTTTATCTCTCCCAGCACTTGTCCCAGACATGTCTGGAGTCAGAGGTGTTTGTAGCTATAGCAGTAATGATAATGTTTTACTCTTATAGGGATGCTCTCAAAAGCCAGCCTGCTGGTATTTTACAGTTCCTAAAAATAGAGTCCTGAGGAATTTTACTCTGAGGGAAAACCAGCACACTATATAAGTAATTGCACCAACTTTGCAAACAGATGGGGCAAATAGTTATGGAGGCTCAGCTGAGATGGTCAGCACAACACTCTGATGACAACAGATGACATTTAGGTTTTTCAGGGAATTTCTGGTGGCTCTGGAAAGAATGAAGCCCCCAGTTGCCCCACACTGCATCCCCTAATTGATCTGCATTGCATTTCTAAGAATTATTTCAGCTAATGGCAAATTCATGAATTTTCTAGTAAATTTGTAATGAATAACACCATTATTCATTATGGTGTTATCAAATAATAAACTCGCCATTGGTACTATTTGTAAGAAATAAATGCTTAGTGATTCCTTGTGACATGAGACACTACCGATGGAAGGTTGACGCTTTGCAGAGAAACAGCTTTGTGCTGTGTAAAAGAGCCAAGTATCTAACTTCACCATCATGTTTCAGATGGCCTCTATGATTCAGAATGGAAAGTACAAGTGTGGTAAATGAAAACAAGCCCCCAAAGGAAGACTAGTGTAAGCCTAATGCAAATGTTACTGAAAGAGTGGATTGTTGCAAATCTTAACAATTACGGAGAGATCTGTGGGCAAAACTTTGATAGAGTAATGAAAAATTAAATACCAGCAAAACTAAGTAAACTTTGGTGCTGTTTTATGAGACAGCTTTCTACCACGTATTTTTAGAAACAAGTATCTTTATTCTGGGATAAGTGAACTTAGAAAGAGTAACATCTGTGAACACACTCCATTAATCTTAACTTTTTGTTGAAAGCTTCAAAACAATGACTGACTCTCATGGGGAATCTCAATTACAAAAATGGGTTTTTCTGTTTGCTTGTTTTTAAGAGGGAAGCTAAAAGAACAAGACGACAAATTGGTAGCAAATCGCAGCTTTTACCAGAATGAAGAAAAGAAATGTATCTAACAGTTTATCAATCAATTAGGCTTTTATGATAGACAATGACTGTGGTTATGTGGAGAAAAAGCTGGCCTATTTCTTTCCCTTCCAGGAACATGCCCATCACACTGACTGCCAGCAAGTCAGCCTGGTACCATCCCAACATTTAGTCCTTTGTAATGTCAATGGGTTTTTCTTCTTGTTTTTTTGGAACGCCTGAAAGATGATAACATCTTATTTTAAATTTGAAACAATAAGAGTGTGGGGACAAAAAAGAAAAAAAAAATATTCAGAATCTCTTCAGGAAAGATTATTCCATTAGTTGGGATAACATTTCCATCTAAGCCATGGCTTGTTCTCACAGTTCCTGGTGCCACAGGACTGTGGTACCAGCAAGGGTTTTTTTGCTGACATGCTTTGGTGGTAGAACAGCTAATGAGGTGATTGGTTGGTCACCATTCACATATATATATATATATATATACACACACACACATACACATGCACACATACACGGAGGTGGAGTGTGTGGGTATACTAGTATTATGTATATTTATACAGGTTTATGTGTTGTACGGGCATGAAATGTGTCAGAAAGTGTTAGTTCATTTCACATGAAATATTTAAATTAATAAGCTCACTTTTTCAAGATGCACAGCATGCCCTAATAAGCTGCAAACTGCCCTCACTGCCATCTAACAGGGCTTAAAGATTAGAAACAAACCCCAGAAAAGACTCTGGATGAAATGTTCCAAAGTTGCAGTTGAGGCTGAATCCTACTTTTAAAAGTGAAAACCAATTAATTTTGTGCTTCTATAAGCATACTTTTCAAAACGTGATTTTGTTTCCTAAGTCATTTCAGCGATTTAAAGAATGTGACTTTCCAGGTTTTACAGCCTTGAGTTCACGATTTGCTGAAAGTTTCTTTCTCTGAAACAGACAAACTATTTCACTGCACATCCCTTGAGAGAGAACTCAAAGAAAAGCTTTTGATAGTTATGCTTGATGGCATACTTTCCGCTTTCCCACTTGAATTGATTTGTAGACAGATATAAATCCAATTTCAAAAAGTTTGGTGTTACAGCTTGGGTGGGTTGGATGGATAACTACTGCTTATCCATATGTCCTGAATATGCAAGCTTTGGCTCAAAATCTCATGAGGATAGTTCTCCTGCTTCCAGTTGGGCTGGATTTACTAGGCTATTTTTTCTTCCAGAAACACACCCTTAATATTGACTGCCAGAAGCTACATCTGGTACTATCCTACTTTTTGAACATTTTGCTTTAAAATTAGAGGGGGAAATAGCCAAATATTTTAGGACTTGCTAAATCGTTTTATTCTAGAAATATGCATGTCCATGCATATCATACAATGTATGCAAGACAGATATCATCCATCTAGTAAAATATTACTGCACCACCACCCCCCCCAAAAAAAACCCTGACACCTCTATATTGCTTGACAGAATAAAAACAGTAATGTAATGTTTTCATCCCTTTAAGTGATATTTAAAACTTTACTTTCAACCTTCATAGCAAATTCCATAGAAAAGAGAGTGAAATACTGCAATTGCACTCAATTTGGGAATGATTTAGAGGGTCTCAAGTATTTTCACAACATTACACTGTAAAAATACATTTCAGCAAGTTTTAACGAATTGTAGCAGTTTATTGCTCAAATTTAGAACTTATTCTCTCCTCTTCTAGAAGGTAGGGAAGAGGCACAGGTGGGTAAGGCTCTTTAACCCATCCCCATAGTCGTAGGGACTGCTGACAGGCAGCAGGTCTCAAAATCCCAAGCTTATTTTCCTGCTAGCCAAGAGGAGAACTTGGAAAATGAGCACAGTGAGCTGCCTACACTTCTTAAAATGCATTCAGTGGGGATGCTATGGGAGTGGGTGCCTTACCTAGGGAGGCAGGTGAAGGGTAGGAGGATGCCTCTTGGTATGTCAGAGGGTCCCCAATCCTGCTGGTTTTGCCAGTGCAATGGAAAAGCCCTCTTGTGCAAAGTAGAGGCTCCCTTCTCCCGTCAAACTAAACTATAGGAAAAATAGGGATGTGACAAGAAAGGGAGTAAGCACAGTAACTCATTTCTGCATCTCACAGAGATGAGGAACCCACAGAATATAAACACTGTTTTGATGCTCAATGGAGAGTCTGACAGAGGAGCAAAAAGAAATATACGCAGCTGAAGCACCCATAAGCCTCTCCTGCTGGCTTCCTGTCTTCACAGGGATGGACACAACCTGAGGAGACATGACATTTTGGGTTCTATTCTTCTATTAATGAAGACTATTTTCAGGACATTTGTATTAGAAGAGTAGCATTTCACCTTACTCACGTTAGTGACACCTCTGGCTATCTGAGTTGAAAAGCCAAACCCAAACAAATACAATGTGCTTTCTCAGATGGATGCATGAGATCAGCACTTTGATAGCAACAGTGGACCCCAGACTTACCTCAGGCATTGCCCACACATCATTGCCAAACCATCAGCTCTCTTGGCTGCAGCTGCTCAAGCATCAAAGGGGTGGAGACCTCTTATGATCAGAATCCATGTCTTTTGGTACTGGTATTACCCGAAACAAAAGCTGATCACTTGCATATTTGATGGGGGAAACTCCTACAGTCTTCTATTTCTTTTTGATACTGCAGTCAAAAAAAATAGGGATTTTGTTACATTCAACATCTGGTCCAAAAATGTGCATTTCCACTGAAGAAAACACAAACCACAAAAGGCAAGCCAAAACAAACACACACAAAATGTTACTATTGTTTTCACATATTTTATCCAGATAGGATTTTTAATATGTACAGAAACTGTATCTGATGCTATACAGTTGTGTCTAGATATGGAACTTGAAAAGATTAATTTCTTTTCATGTGTATCATTTTCTTTTATTTCAGTCTTTGCAAGCCTTTTTCTACTTAACTGGCAACGGAGACAACCCTCATATTGCATTTTCAGTGTATGGTTTATATAGGTATAAAAATGTGTGGGATAAGAAAGCTTTAAGCTTTAACATTATATTTCACAATTCATTTAACAAAGTAGCAGTAGTTAGAAAATTTTACTTGGCAAGACCATACCGGGGTGGGAGTGGGCCTGTATGTGGAAAAGAGACCTAAGGAATGTTCGCATGATTAGTTTGAAGCAGCGGAGTCCAATGATGGGAATTTGCTCTGGGAGGTAGATCTTGCTGTAAACCATTCATGATTAGATATGAGGCACTGACATAAGACAAATGACACTGCTGAGAGAGTGGGTCAGACGAGCTAATGATTTTCAATCTTTAATCAGGCACCTAGCTCAGCATACTGTATTGGATTGAGTAAATAAGTACCTTTAAGGCTCAGGGTCAAAGCTTTGATGGAAATTTTGCTGAGGAAAACCGAGCTGGAGAGACACTCAGGAAGAAAAACATGAGTCACTCTTCATTCACAGCATTGAGTGAACAGGTCAAATCCTGCAACCTTTGCCAGGTCCAGCGGCATCTTGTTGGCAAGTGGGAAGCTGCTTGAGATACCACGCAGATGGACACACCTCTGGAAAACCGGAGAGTGCTGGCTCGTCAGCAAAGAGGAAGCTGCTGGGTGGAAAGAGGGAAAAAAAAATATTTTGCTTAGAATCTGCTTAGTTTGGGCCTTGTATTCCCTGACCTCCAAGTTTCTGGGCACAATTTTATACCCACAGCTGACTGTGGGCACACAAATTATAGCATTCAGGAATTTAACTACCTGATGATTGGGCCTGTGCTCAGTGTTGTAACCCCAAGCATTCCACATTCATGAGAGAAGCCTCCAAAAAATAAAAAAAACCTGTGAGGTTGGCTTCAGTATCAGGAATTAATAATTTTTGAAACTTCTGCTTTTTTGAGTCTGTGTGGATATCATAAACTCTGGGAGCCTTTGAAAAAGTACAGCAGTGAAATCAGATTTCGGTACAGCAAAATGACTCACAAAAATAGATCTTCAGAAAGACAACAACAAAAAAAGAAATCAAGAATTGGGATACAGTTGCTGGAGATTGTACTAGAGAGGATGTCAGGCAGTGCTGTACATCAATGACAACACCTCAACTGAAGGCAAAACCACACAGGCAAACATATGTCACAGAATCACGGAATTGTCAGAGTTGGAAGGGACCTCTAGAGACCATCCAGTCCAACCCCCCTGCCAAAGCAGGGTTGCCCAGAGCACAGCACTCAGAAGCATCCAGGTGGGGCTCGAAGATCTCCAGAGAAGGGGACTCCACACCCTCCCTGGGCAGCCTCTGCCAGGGCTCTGCCCCCCTCACCCCAAAGAAGTTCTTCCTCAGATTGGAGTGGAACTTCCCATGTTCCGGTTTGTGCCCGTTGCCCCTCGTCCTGTCACTGGGAACCATTGAAAGGAGTCTGGCTCCATCCTCCCTCAACCCCCCCCTTCGGTACTTGTAAACATTGATAAGGTCTCCCCTCAGCCTAATATATACATATGTGCATACACACATCTGTATATAAATATACACATACAAAGGTATCACCTAGGACACCAGAATGGGTGATACCCTGTTTTTTTTCAGGAATAATGACACTTCCTGTTGTATCAGGAAAGCACGTCCACCAGAGAGATGGAGGATCCTTGGAGCAGAGTGTTGAGCCCACACAAGGCTAAGGAGCCTTACGAGCTTCACCCAGTCCTAGTCTCTGAGCAAGTTACTGACTCGGCCTTTTCAAATTGAAAAACAGGCATCACAAACACACCCAGAACCTGAAAAAACATGTCTTAAACCACAAACCTGCTCTTCACCAAGGTTTACTACTCAGGGAGAAGATGAGCATGAATCAGGTGTGGCATTACCACTGGTAATGCTTTCCCGGAAGGCCTTAGATCGTAGTGCTCTTTGATGAAGGTTGTCTCCAACTATGTTTTGCCATGGATTTTGCTACAGTTTTTGTGTCCGCAACTGTATGTCAGTGCATTGTTGAGAGAGCTGTGGAAACAGGGTAGTTTAAAAAAAATCCAAACATATTTCAGCAGTATCAAGTGAAATCTAGTTATCTACATACACATCTAACTTCCAATAGATTATTTCAACACAGATTTGTGGAACAGGGTTTGAGCCTTTTTTGGGGGTCTTTGAAAAATCCTTCTGCACAGGCAGAGGAATCCTGAAGGACCCTGGAGTATTTCCTAAGGAATTCCTCTACTCACTGACTCACTGCCACTGAAATGCTGCTGCTACAGCAGAAAGTGGCAAGTTTTATGGCTTCTCTTTTTTTCCGTAGGGAAGACAGGAAAGTGATACAGCTTGCTGGAGAGTAGGGGCCTTCCCAGTGTCCATCAAAAGCTGCTCATCATAGCCTTGTTGATTTTCTTTTTAGAATAGTTGCAGCTATAGGATCTTCTTCCCTAACCCAGTAAACCTTCCTGGAAATCACCTTTTCTGCTTCTGAAAGGCTAACTTGATCTTGACCTGGAAAAAGCCTGTGATTCTAGAAGGTCTCAGGTATTTTTGACTAGGATGCTCAGCTATCTTGTACTTGCTACTGTATGTGGGCAAGGGAGAATCAAACCCAAATATTCTCTTTAATACTGAAAACCTAGAAATTTGGGAAACATCAAAACATAGAATTTAAGCGAAACTGAAACAACTCAGGAGGATGCCCTCTATTTGCAGGGATGACCAGATGTGTACAGCTTTTATTTTAAGGCCAGTTTCTTAAGCAGTAAGCATTTTTTACTTCCCTTCTACTTCATTATGCCATTGTACTCAGATTTCGGCCCTTTTATCCTCTGCCCATTTCAGTCATGTTCTGGGATCTGCAACGAAACCACTACAGGAGATGGTCGGCAACATCAGTAATGCTTTAAGACAAGCTCAGTATCTCATATTTCTTTGTTAGCATCCCATTGCAAAGGGGAAAGGATCAGTTTGCTTTGTTCTTAGGCCTTGATTTTCATAAGCTAATGATGACTGCGGGTGTAATTGTGGTCAGGCTCAAGTGGTAGCACGAGGGCAGAAAAACAGAGAGGCGCTTCCGTGAGGCCGGTTTCCCCTGCACTGCCCACACGGGTCTCTGCTTGCTGCCCCCCCCCGCACCCCCCCGAGCCTGGGAAGGAGGGATGTGCCAGCCGTCGAGCATCTTGGCTGGAGCAGAGTGTGAGCCCAAACAACTGCCAGGGTTTAAGTCCCTCCTCGGGACCATCTGACACTGGATTAACCTCCTCTAGATTACTCTCCTCCCTTTTCTTTGGCTCACAGCTGAGCAGGACTCTCTGGTGGGTTTTATAACGTCTAATGTTGCGCAATTGTTGCTCTGGTGCAAAAAATGTATTTGGGCCTAACATTTGCTTGATATTTGGGCTAGATGCTGCGGAGTGTTGCTTCTAAAGGGAATGGTATGCCCTGCGAGCTAAATAGTTAATAGGTATGCGGGTATTACCACTGCTGGTATAGGCAAAATTTTTAATTTTGCAGTGAACACAAATGCCTCTTTAGCCACACAGTATGTATAGCTCTGTGATATGAAAGCTGGTGAAAATTTTTTAAACATTCTTTGAATGTTACTTAAAGCAATTAAGCATTACTATTCTGAATCTTGAAGCACTTAAAAAAACCTTTTTTTTTTCTGTTTTCAAAATGACAATGGCTTGAATTATTGGTTTTTTTTTTAAGTCACTGGAATCCCATGAATTACTTTGTCTCAGAGACATGTCTTCTGAAATTTCAGTAAAACTTCTCCAACATTTGTAAACAGAATGCAAATCTTTTCTAATAAAATGACAAACACGGTGCTACTGACCAGGTGCCATGTAAAACAAAACATATATTATGAGTATCTTGCTAGGAGGCGAGAAGATACATAAGCATGCCTTTGAAAAATTTCTATCAGTAGTAATAAATATTCATATGAAATAAACAGACAGGGACTTAGGCAAGTTTGCAATATTGCAATACCATTTTCCTGCAGTAACAATATGCAAATGTCTGCACACACAGGTTCTGGAGGAGAGAATGAAATTGGAGTGCAAGTGTCATGGAGTTTCAGGTTCCTGTACAACTAAGACCTGCTGGACCACACTTCCCAAATTCAGAGAGATTGGATATATTTTGAAAGAGAAATACAACGCTGCAGTGCAAGTGGAGGTGGTACGAGCCAGTAGACTAAGACAGCCAACCTTCCTGAAGATCAAGCAGATTAAGAGTTACCAGAAACCGATGGAAACGGATTTAGTGTATATTGAAAAGTCACCCAACTACTGTGAGGAAGATGCTTCTACAGGGAGCGTCGGTACCCAGGGACGACTCTGCAACCGTACCTCTCCCAACGCAGACGGCTGCGACATGATGTGCTGCGGAAGAGGGTACAACACACACCAGTACACCAAGGTGTGGCAGTGTAACTGCAAATTCCACTGGTGCTGCTTTGTGAAGTGCAACACGTGTAGTGAGAGGACAGAGGTGTTCACCTGCAAATAATGGCATCATGTGCAAATGAACAGGAAAAATCACCACGAGTGAAGAAAGTGGAGTACAACAAACGACGACAGCATCATTTTGCACATCTAATCTTTGGAGAAAATACCCCAACCAACACCACAACAACCACTCACTCCCTCCCCACTACTTACACTTCTAAGGATGGTGCATTTTGGCTGCCTGGCTGTTGTAAATGCTTTGGAAACAAGGGCAACAGGATTAAGATTAAGGTGATGTTGACAACCACATGAAACTTTCTCTCTCTCTCTCTTTTTTTTTTTTTCCTAAACTACAATCTGGGTGTTGCAGAGTTCTCCTAGTAAGTGTTTTAAGTTATAAATATCAGAGAAGCTGATTACATTGCAGCTCCCATGAAATTTAAAAGAAAAAGACACTTTCTCATTTTACAACAACAAACGCACCGAGCCCTGTGCAAATAAAGACTTTTTTTTTTTTTTTTTTTTTTTTTAAGGAAGTTAAATCTTCACTGACTAGAACACAGCAGTCTTGCTGCAAAAACCTAAATTTCTAAGAAAGCAGGTAGAGAGAAAACAACTGGTAAGGAGACAAAAATCTGTGGCGGAAATACTCCACTATCAGTTTGGAAAAAATAAAGTTCACAAAAGTACGTCAGCTGCCAGTGACACTGGAACTTTCTGAATGAACATTAAAAATAATTATTTATGTTTTTAATAGTATCAAAAATTTCTAAGCACTAACGGGTAGCTATGTCTTAATTCTGTACTAAATGTAAACTTATTGGAACTCTGACTTTATGATTTTTTGTATTTGGTTCTCCCTAATTCTTCAATGCTACTGATTTGTTGTCACTCCACTATTAGAGAGTTCAATTACTGTAGGCCTTAAGCAATTACCAGAACTGAACAAAAAGATCACACGAAACTGTGGTTACAAATGCTTGATAAAGACTTTTCCCACTTGCCTCCTGAATGACTCTTTTCAGACTCAGGCTTAAGGTGTGGAGCGCCTGCCCTCAGCTCCTTGTAGGGAGTTCTAGGATACAAAGACGGGCTTCAACAAATATCGAAGGTTTTGCTTTGCCATCAAATGCACTGGCAGGATCTTCCAAGCATTGCATTTTGCCCTTAATGGTTGAAAAAGTTGCTATTACCAATAGTTTTAAATAGCTTATGCTCAGTGTGAACTGAGATGCTAATAAAAACATGTTAGTTGAGCTCTAGGCTGCTGCATATTGTGAGCTGGGGTGTCTTCATGAGCATAAGAAAGCAAAAATGTCTGTTAGTCTGTGTCGTCGTTATTCTAAGGTTGTCAATAATATACCCCTCTGGTAAATATGTGAATGTTAAGAAAGGAACTGACTTTTTACACCAGCACTCAATTCTAATTCACACACTTTTTCCCGATGAGAGATTTAAAAAAGTCCTCAGATATTTTACTACTGTAAAATCTAGTGATTTTAACCCTAAGAGCCAGAAAGGTCCACTTTTGACACAGCACATTTAACCACATAAATGCTTGCTTGCAGCAGCACCAAAAGTCCCTACCCGAATTTATGAAAATTTGGATTAATAATTTCCTAATATCTGCATGTCCGCATTTCTAGCTTTTGTTTCATTTCATTATTTCTACTGAGGGGATGCACAGCCATCAGCACTCCCCACCAGACATGGGAGCACTTCCCACACCACACAGCACTCTTGGGCCGAGGGGCTGGTGGAGGTACCTCTCCCCCAGCTCCCACGCTGGATATGTGAATGAGACAAGATCACCTCTGTAATTTATGGACCTGTATTATCAAAAGTAGCTTATCACCTGGCGACCTTCATTTGAGCACTCATGAGGACCTGCCTTTTTGACCCCAAGCACTTACCCTCTGAAAATCAGACCCCTTTGATGAGTCTCCCATGGAGAAATCCAAAATCAAAGAGCTCATTTTTTTTTTTTCATTGCTGCTGTTGGTTTCTAACTACCAGCTAGAAATTCAAATTAAGTTTTGGCGTGAATAAATGCAACTCCACGGAAGTCAACAGGGGCCCCCAAAAATGCTCAAGTCACTCCATGTAATTTAAAGTCCGTTTGATTCATGGGTATTGTTGAATAATAGTGATATGCTGTATTTTCACTACATTCTTGACAGGAAGCAAATAAAGCTCCCAAGCACAGTAATGCACAGTCTTATGGTACTAGATACTGTAAATATATTAGAATAGTATTTGTTAAGTACAATTGAGGAATCCAATTAAGTTATATTATTGTATATCGTTTAAATGTCTATAGAGTATTTTAAATTATTTTGAACTACACTGAGTTAAAAAAGAAAAAAAAAGGTTATATGTTATAACACCAACCACTCTGAAAAGTGGACCAAAGTGACACTTTCGCTTTTTTTTTTTTTTTTACATACTCCTATTTCAAATATCTCTGTCAGCTACTGTAACACCATGGTAACAGTCCTCCTATTGGATTAGCTGTCTAGAATATAACATTTCAGAGCTTTGCTCGTGTGGGGGTGCAGCATTCAGAAAGGTACTGTATGGCACAAAGCAGGGGCTGACCACAGAAATGCATGGACTTTGATCTGCGTCCCAAGAAAAAACAGTTTTTGTCAGAAAATACAATTACCACTAATTTACTGAAAGACCCCCTAAAAAGGGTGACCTTGTAATGAACATGTCTACGGAAGGAAGTGGGTTACACACAGCTTTTATTTAAAAAAATGTAGTTTGATGTCAAAGAACTGTGATAATAGAGATTTGAATGTGACCAGCAACACAATGTGGTTTAATCATACCTTAGCCATGACAAAACTCAAAATACTGTATGTTATTAAAGAATTGAAAAGCAAAGATCAATTTGTTTACTATGTTAATGTTTTATGGCAAGCAGAAAACAAAAGATGAAATGTGTTTCCATTAAAACTTAATTTTTCCCCCTTTTGTTCCCTTTCTTCTTGTTTGTTATTCATTTAGAAAAAAAAAAAAAAGAAAGAAGGCAACAATGCCTTATGTGAAGGCTATTTGTGTACAGGCTTCTCTGGATGAGAAAAGATATGCAGATTCCAAGTCCAAAGCAGGTTTTGTGTTTTGTGAGAAACAGTAACGAATGTGCCTGTGTTTGGTATCAGTCCAAAGTCATCTACCTACAGCAATGATACACAGAAACTGGCACTAGCACCAATCTTTTTACTGCTTTTTACTACTACCAGAGACTTTGGGTGACTCAAATGAGAAGAAGATAAATGCTTTGTAATAGAAGTAGTAAATAGAAGTAGTAAATAGAAGAAGTAAATGTGGCTTCAGACTCCAAAATTATTGCCAAGCATGAAAACCTCTCATAACGTTACAAACAGAGAGCAATAAGAGGCTTGACAGGCTTGAAGGCCCTGACTTCAACACCTTGACTTCATAGTCCAGTTTATTCAAACAAGTTATGGACACAACTGAAAACCTACCCAAATCTGGAATTATATGATTTTACAGCATTTACCTTGGTCAGAATAGTTGCAACCTCCTTGATATTGAGAGTAGTGTCTTCCTCCACGAAATCTAAAGAAAATACAGCCTTTGTTGTATTTGCCCCTCAGGGAAGATATTCAGCTATAGATAAAGGTATAGCCAAATTCCACATGTACTAAATCCAAAATAACTTCATTAAAATGAACTGAGTTGCCCTGGGTTTACAGCAGTGTAAGTATGCGCAGCATTTTGCCCATGGATGCCAAAGAAAACACTACACCTTCTTTCTAATTACATCATGGGAAGCCTGTTAATAGAGCTGCAGGAAGCTTTCATAGCAAATATTACAGTTGATTCTACGATGGCATCTGGAAAGTAGATGAAACTCATCAAAAGGTTTGCAAATCTCTTAACAAATCTAAAGCATGTTGCGAGTAGGTCACTTAAAGTTTCAAATATATTTCCGTGGATTTCTTTCTAAGTTTAAGGTTAAAAAGTGATACCAAATGTAATAAACGAAGACCTCCCCTTTGTACCAGCTTTCCCATACGAATAACTTGATATACCTTTCCCTATTGAAGGCACTACTGGTGTTCAACACAAAACTTCTATAAAGCTGGAGATAATTTGCATTCATAGCAATTTTCAGAACTGGACAGAATGACTGCATGTTTCCTTTGCAATCCTTCAGACCTTTTGTTGCAATGACAGTTCCCACAGCGAAGGCGGGACAGTAAGTGTACAGTGAACACCCAACATTATTCTCTCCAAGTGATGGCCCCAATGAGATGGGATTAGTTGTGAGATACACAACTAGAACGATGACCAAGGGGAAAAAAAAAAACCATCAAACTTGGAAAGGCAGGGGAAGTTGTAAGCAATTGCAGTTTGCGATACTGATATTGTAAGAAACCTCCTGCCCACAAAACAAACCGCATCATAGGCTGAACGTCACCACAGACTTTTTCCCCCTCCAAAGTCCCTGTCTGCAACTCTGCAAACCCAGACTCTCACTGGAGAGCAAGCACACCCAGAAGCTGGCAAGTATTTTCCTTTTGGTGTTGAAGCTGTTATTAGGAAATTGCAGTTTTCACACAATACATGGTTGTTGGTTATACTGTGCAGAGTCTGAGGGAATTCCACTGTTTTTACTGAAAGTTATAGACTGAAATTTACCTGTTTAGAGACCTATTTTATTTATTATAGTGATTTTATTATATAGGATGATCCTTTCCACACTTTGGTACTATGAAAGGACAAAAGTGGTAATAATAAATTTTGCTTTGGTCCTGGATCCTCTTATTCTTCCCGTAAACAGACCAAAGATCAATAACGAACCACCTGAATTAAAGCTTGTGCATAGGTATTAAAGACAATTAAGATATTTGTTTCACAACCAGTCCCAAACAAATGACACTGCACCAAGGCATTGTAAATGTTTGCATGGAAAGTCAGCGGTATGATTAGCCTCTGCCTTCATTTGCCCAGCAAGGGGAGAATGGGGAAACCCAGCATTTTCGATCCCATACAGCTAAAAGGAATTCCCAAGGAGATTACAAGATTTTGATCTTATTGTTTAATTCCTGTGGCTGAGAATGAAAAGGAGCATTCCCTCAATCTTTGGGTAAAGAGAACCCAAAGGCATTTTGAAGACTATTCACACCACTTAACTTAAAAGACTAAAAGGCTGGCTAAGTGAGCTGACAGCCTTGCTGGACTCCCTCCACAATAGGGAGACAGAGCTTGCTCTGGGGGAGGTGTTAGTTTAGCTCTGACAGACCCTCTCCTCTTTCTCAACTGGAGAGAAACCCCAGAGAGACTTGCCAGATAATTCATCCGTTGAAATTAAGCACCAAAAATCGTGTTGTGTGAATGAACTCCCATTTCCCCTCTACTGTTTGCCTCAGCTGCTCTTGGGCACTAATTATATTTTCCTTTTTTTTTCTTTCACTGCAAGCTTTGTTATTTTATGTTCTGTGGAATAGATAGTGCATTATGTCAGTGAAATTGGCTGCACTTTTCCTTTTTACTGCCACTCTGTTCTCACCTCTTCCAACCAGTCTCTGACTCCAGATTTTATGTATGAACTATTTCCCTGCAGAAATCGTTTCAAAGAGAATTGTAAAACCCAGGCTATTAACCAGTGATTTGATGAAACAAGTTTCCTACAAAGCGGCTTAGTTACGATTTTGACTTCCTCTTAGAATTCGCGCTGTGCAGAGAGCGTCAATCCATGAGGTGGGTGTTTAATAGCACTCTGACACCAGCTGCGAAGGATCCGGACAGGGATGCATTGCTCTGCTCTCCCCATTAGCTCATCACAGCGCATCAGGCTGCTGCTCCTGGGCTACACCAAAAGGCTCTCGCAGCAGCTGCATCCCAATTACCCGCAGGGGTATATATATATATGCTTAAAAACATCAACTTGCCCAGAGAGAGGAAAAAAGGCGTTCCTCAAATTGCTTTTTTTTTTTTTTTTGGCAATTGCAAATACAAAGTCTAACATGCACACGCATCATACATGTATTTCCATACATGCACATACAAATATATATAAATATACATAAAAATATAGAAATATATATTGCATGTGAGCTTTTGAAAAATAGACACTGCAGATATTCAAAGCAATTTCTCTAAGATACTTCCTCAGTTTTTCCCTTTTCAAAGGGAGTGGACTCTTACTGAAATACAGGGATACACATTTTCCACATTTCCTTCCAGAGGTGCTGTTTCATCATAATAACACCTGATAACACTGCTTTCTTTCACATATAGGTCTTTTTGTCTGTAGGTCTCAAAGAGAAGTAAAAAAAAAAAGCTCTCATTTCTCAGTTGGAGAAAGTAGAGATGTGTGAAAACTTTCTCCCCTTCACCTACTCAGGGAGAGGAGACAGCCTAATTTAGCTCTAAATCACTTGCCAAAGGCCCCAGCAAAAGTCAAGAGTCGTCAGGGCTACAAATCAGATGTCCTGGGTTTTGGTCCGGAGCCGTGATTACCAGCCCTACTGTGATGCACAGGAGCATCAGTTGTGATGAATATACATTTATTGGCAAGCACCTCATAACCCTTCTTCCTTATCTCTCTCTTTAAAAGATAAGCTACTTAGTATTTGCCCCTGGCTGGTATCAACCAATGTGTCATGATATGCACTTACGTTGCACCCATGTTCACCTTTTGAGCAGATGCAGGCATTTTCAGTCAGAAAATCATCACCGGTATGCTCTGTTAGTACATTTACAGTAATGAGTCAGATAATACTTTCTGTTTTTAAAAGGCTAGAAGCAATGCAGCAGGACAGGTTTGTCCACCCCCTGCATTTTGTTCCAGCTATTCTGGCACAGAGCTGCATAGGGGATCAAATAGTCTTAGGAAGCCAACGTGCCAAGCTTGAACAGTAGGCTAATGTAAATATATAATGGCGTGGGAAAAAGTCTTCTGTTTGTTAATATTAGGTGATACAGAATGTCTGTTGTTCAGGATGAGGAACCAGAGAGTTGTTGGGTTATGTTCAGCAACGTCAAGCTGTCTTTTTTTTTCCTTTTTTTTTTCCCCCAGTACAGAGGTTGCTCTCCTCTCTGTGCATGTGTGTGTGTGTGTGCGCACGCGTGCAGGGGGACTTGGGAAACATCTAACTAAGTGAAGACATTAATAAACATCTTTGCATGGACAAAAGGAGGGGGAAAAAGGCATTTAGTAGCAATTTAAGCAAGAAATACCTGGAGATGGGTCGCACCAGCATGGTAAGAAAATATGTGCTTTGGAAGTTTCAGCTCACTACCTAATCCAAACCACTCCTGGAGGAAGGAGAAGGAATGAGGAAGCCAGTTTGCGGTCACCAGCTTCTCTGATATCCAGTACAGAATTATTACAGGGCTACAGTTCAGCCAGCTTTTGACAAATGAACTACCAAGAGTTTTCTCTGCATGTTTTCTATTCAAGTGTGTTTAGTCATAAATACTTGGTTCTAATGGCATTTTCTTAGTCACACAAAGCCACTCCTAAGCATTAATAATACATTTTATTCTTAGTATAAGCCTCTGGACAAGATTCTTTCATTCTGGTTGAAGGTCTCTTTACAGAAGTTGAATATCCTGGATTTTTTTCACCCACACTAATTTTGACTAATTATACCCCTAGCACTCTTTGTCTCCCAGCCCTTTGCAACAGTGCATATGTTCTGTATTGAAAAATTTCCATGAAACAGAAATAATCCCTGTGATAGCCAATAACATTATTAAATTCATTTCATAAAAGGAAAAAGTAACAGCAAATGGCTATAGGCATCAGGTCAGAACACCAAATTTCCTGTTCCCAAGGCATTTACTCATTCTTAGCTTCTTGAGCCTTCAGACTCATAAAACAGCAACCTGACTGCTCTTTGAAATGTAATATTAATTATTAGTTAATATATTAGTGAAAGTACCAACAATGGCAATGTTAGTCTTCAAGCATTCCTCTTTCCTTTTTCTTGCCATCTAAAATTACCCAAGAGCAAAGACAACAAACTGAAATCAATTTTTAAAAAACAGACAAATGGACATTTTTCTAAGGACCTCCATTTGCTTTCCTTTAAAAACAGTACCCTTGGTTTCTCTTTAAAACCTTTGGCATTCAAGAGATGCCTCTTTTCCCTAGATGGCTCACCTGAGCTTCTTTCTCCACTTCAGCTTTTTAGCAAGCTACACTCCCTCACAATCTGATGCCTGTTCAAATGTCTCTACTCAAGCTGAGACAGACCCAAAGAGTACTTGTAGAGGGTGTTGGCCCCAGACCTGAAAGCCTTTCTGCTGGCACTTCAGAGCTGTGAAGTGTTTGCCTGCTGCTCCCATCGTCTCCAGCTGAAAGAGGAGGGAATTGAGCTTACCCTTCAGCTGTGGATGACTGCGAGCCACATCAATTTAAGGAGCAATAAATCAAATTAGGCCCTGCTCAAACTCTTGACCTGAAACTTGTCAAAGGTGATGGTTATCACCAAATTCAGCTCCAACTCTATGTCCAGAGTGGCTGGATGACGTGGCCTTAATGAGACTATTTTCTAAGTCTGGCTTCAAAAGTGATTAAATCCCTCTGACCTGTGAACACCTTGTCCTAAATATCTGATTTCAGTTTTGTAAAATTTGAAAGTCTTTTCTTTAAAAGCCTTGTGTTTAGCATAATTCCCACATTTTACTATCCCTCAGTAATTAAGCTACTGAAAAAAAGACCTCTCAACAAGGGATTTTCAAGATTCAGTCTCAAAGTTATAATGTAGCTCACACACTCAATAGAAGCACCAGAAAGAAAAAACAAATCCCAAAAGCAATCACATGAAGATTAAAAAATTGAAACTACTGAAAAGATGGTGTCTGTGCAGAACATTAATGTTAACACAGAAGGTGCTCAGTATATAATGGCAGCAGTTACAAGTCTGGCGTGATCGCACACACTTCTCTGTCCTATAACATATTCATACACTTACCTTGGTTGGCAAAAAACACAAATCTGTGAAAGAACTTTGCAAAAAAAAATCCTTGATGAAAAAAGAGAGGTTAATCAAGACAAATTTAAGGTAGAGTTGTGATGAATCTCTGAAGTTGATCATAAAAGTGGGAGACTAGCGAGAAAAGTTTTTAGAGTAGGCTTCCTAAATGTCTTCATTTTTATTTAATTTTAATTATATATTTTAATATTTTTAAGCTAAAAACTCAAAAAAGGGAAAGAAAAAAGATACAAAAAGATTTCACAACAATCAGACTGAAATAGCTTATCTGGTCCAAGCCAAACCCTATCTTTGATCCAAGAAATCCCAGAACTATAAATTTTTGCGATCCCTTAGAAAGAGAATAATTTTCAGGATTCTTTCTGTGTGCGTGCGTGATAGGAAAATCATTGTATTCCTTCCTTAAGGAGCATATTATCTCTTTGAACATTTCTCTTCAAATAGAATATACCACCATCTTCACCTTAGAAATATGAAAAGCCAAAAGGTGTTAAGAGTATTTTTTGAAAGGTAGTGGGAATATAAAGAAAAAAACCAAAACCCAACATAGTAAACAACATTTAGAAGAAATAGAAACCTTATAGTAAAACAAAGCCAGGCCGTCATATTCTCTCAGAGTTTTTAAAATAAACACAAGCGATTAAATAAGAGCTTACTGGCCAGACTAGAGATATCATTTGTGGAATATTACCCAACAATTAGGTAGTTTCCCCTTTTCCTTCATTCAGAAAACCCTAGTAGAACTCGATCCTGTGGTCAGGTGTAGCAGAGGACACTTCAGGGAGACCAAATCAAACCTGGGAAGCTGGGGAGTGCACGCTGGGTGTAGCAGTGCACAGGCTAGCACAGGTTTTTCAACATCCCCCTAGTCGTTTGTGAAACACAACAACAGATGTACCAATAGCATACCACAGGTAACTCATGGCTAGAGTTATTTTCAGCCACAACTACAGCCTTGAATTTTCCTCATTGTCGGGTGGCGACTACGTTTGTATCCTCTGAGGAAGAAGAGGGCAGAAGGCAAATCTCCAAGGCTTGATTTTGGGAGCTACAGGTGAACTGCTGGAAATCCAGTGCTCTGGCATTGGTGTGGTCATTTCAGCTTGTCATGGAACCAGCTCAGGGGAATGCTTGGTGGCTAAATGGAGAAATTATTAAGAGAGAGAGGAATAAGATGCAGTCAATGCCCAAGCACAGAGCTCTTCTCAGGTGGCACTGCAGCCCAATGCTCCCTCCTGAACCTCACAATATCCAGCCTCTATCAATCGGAAAGCCTTGGGTCCCATTTGTTTTCTTAGTGCTTTCTCAACAGCCGGTGGCAAGTGTCTTTCTTTTTAAGACCAGCGACAAATCAGTGCCAAACAAACATGTCACACAGCTCCAGCACAGGTCCCACAGTCACTCCGAGTGCGGCTGAGGCACACGGCCACCCAGCCTCCCCCCAGGTAATAAAGCAAATGCACTGGTTGGGTTGTGTTAGCAGTGGCATGTGGTAGAAATGAAAGGCATGGGGGACCCCTTCCGTTCGGGGGTTGCACTGGGAACCGCTGCCCTGCCGCTGGCAGACGGGGAGCTGAGCTCTGGGCACAGCGCCCCGAGTCGCCTGCAGCCTGTGCTGGGGAGAAAACCTCTGCACGCTCAGGGCAGGAATAAAGGCGACTTTTTTTTTTTTTTTTCCCAAAACTATTTTAATGTAAATAGAGGGGCGTCCAGGGCTGACCAGCATGGCAGTTTGACTGGGACGACTGCCAAGGGACAAATCTAATGCGATGCATTTCATTTACTCCTAAACAATGGGTAAATGGCTCTCTCTTGCTTCACTGGCGTACCCACTGCTGTCTACGTGTCTGCCCACAGGTGTTATGCAGCACGAACACTTACCCCGTCTTACCATAGAATTTGTTTGCTTGTGTTTGCTTCCCTCTTCCAGCCCATCTGCTAAGCCTATCAAAGGTCCCCAGCTAAACAAGTCCAAACACCGCTCGCCAAGTGTGGAGGCAGCAATTAAAGCGCGCCAAGGTAGAGCACAGCGCTTCAATCGCGCTGGCTGGTGCCCAAGGAGCCGCAGCGGGAGTTGTGCTTCCCCCAGACAGGCAGGAGGGAAGGGGAGGCATTCCCTCTGCGCCTCTAACGCCTTGCTACCCACAGCCCCTTCCTTCCTTCCAGAGCTGCCCCTTGCACCATTTTTATTTTTTTTTTCCCCTGGAAACGATTTGCAACTAGCAAACGAGCCGCTACTGAAGTGAATTTATTACCCTGCTTGAGCAAATGCTGATGGCTCTTTGTTGGTTTTGCAGTATTCATGAAAATCCAGTGACAAAGAGAAAATATAGAAAATATTTTGTTATTACACAATACCAGGGGGAACAAATTTTTTTTAAAAATACTGAACCAAAATATTTTATCAGTTTACAGGCTTAAAAATGAGCACGCACAGAAACAGTGTGCTGATTTGTAATCAAAATATTTTGTACCTTCTGGGACAAAAACCTGGTATAGTAATGATGATGGTAGCAAAAAAAGTCTGTTAATTCTATGAGTCTTTCTAGTAATTTTTTTTTCACTATTTGGTGTATACCATATGATAAGGAAATAGCTTTAGCTCATGTAGTTTTCCTTTGGACGTAGATATGGAAAAAAAACATTAATAAAATCCCATGGTCCACTGCAGTGCTTCCAAAACTTTCAGATTTCTATTAGATTTTTTATTGCTGTGAAATAACTGGAAGTGGATCCCAAATATTAGCATACAAATAGTATGCATAATTCAGTATAAACTGAATTGTTTATAAACATCGAACGTTATTTATAGTGCTCTCTCACACACACACATCACCATGGAAACAAAGTAATTGCCATACCATTAGGGCACAATTTCTCTGCACAGTGAGGGAGAATGGCAATTTATCTACATCTGGGTGGTTTCAGGTTACTGTTTGTGGTTACAGATCTCCCCTCCAAAGCATCTTTTAGATGTGAAATTAGTTTTGATTACTGTGAGGGTGGTGAGACACTGGCCCAGGTTGCCCAGAAGAGCTGTGGCTGCCCCATCCCTGGAGGGGTTCAAGG
>BJBW01001993.1:31987-177405 GCA_004320125.1 Scolopax mira
ACTGGATGATCTTTAAGGTCCCTTCCAACTCTAACCACTCTGTGATTCTACTGAAGAAAAGATTAGATCAATTTAAGAGTGAAATGATTTGAAGCAGAAGAGCACATGTGAAACCACTGCAATTATTGCACAGGAATGATGTGAACTATTCAGCAATGGGGATTCAAAGACAAACTGAGGAATTTCCAGCCCAGTTGAAGGTCAATGGAGACCAGTGTTTACCACCTTGCCATTGCTGATGGTCAATGGTTTCTGCCATCTGCTTGCTGGTTGGCAGCCTAAATGAAGCAGTACAGATGTGAAAGGTAAAAAACTGGGATGAAGAGACATCCTTGTTTATAATCCTTCTAGTGAGGTCAAAGACTGAATGACCAGAGAAATGTTTTCCCTCCTTAAGAAAAAAGGAGTATATGGAGTACCAATATTTAAGTGTAAACAAAGTGTTATCAGAAGAGTTGAGGGGCAGAGTTTCTAAACTCTATATATGTATGCCTACATATATAGAAAGGCAGTAATTAGATGATTTTTTTTTAATATGAGTAAGAATATAAAGCATTAAGATCTCTGCTTTCCGCCTGGCACTTGAAATGGAGGTTATGACACAAATAAACTTATTCTTAACCCTAATAGTGTTGATAACAAGATAATCGCACCTTGTGAGTAGCTTCCTACTTGGCCATCCCTGCATAATAAGAGCCCTTTAAGAGAGTTAACAGAAAATGGATGATAATTCATTCCAGCTTCATACTAGACTAAATTAAACCTTGGCTTGATTTAATCACATACGTTTTAACACAAGAAAACATGGTACAATTTCCATCTGAAATTATCAGTCCTCTTAACCAAGATATGTAAGAGTGGACTCACAGAATCCTTGTAATTTTGATGAAAGGTTCGCACTGAGGCTCTTTTTGCAAAATTGCTGCAGGAAAAACTCCCAGAGACATTGTCAGAGTCACAATCTTACTCTAAAAAGATTGTATGTAGAAAGTCCCACTACGGCATGAACTGAGTTTATTTCCCAGCTAGATTTCCTATGAATGAACCTGCATTCTGTCTCACTAAAGAGCGGTCCTGAATTCAGAATGGAAGATTCCTTTGTGCAATCTGTCCTAACAACAGTGAAACCAGAATGGCCTCTATATTTCTCAGAAGGGGTGAAAAAAAAGAGTCTTCTCCCTTCTTGAAGATGGAAATGCTGCAAAGTACAGAGCCTTTAGGATAAAAAAAACCTGCTCGAGTAAACACAGGGTATAATTATCATCATCTGTCATCTCTGTGAATCTATACATTTTATGTTCCACTTAAAACAGAAAAAAAAAAAATAATTCTCAGTGGGATGTCTTTCCAGCAAACCAATTTAGCTAATGAGAGTGAATATCAATGACTGCTGGCTAATCAGAATGGTATTAGCATAAATTTTACTTAATGAGGACATATTTGCCTAGTGCCAGGAGGAAAATGGTACTGAGCTAGAGTGTAAAATGCAAAGGATGGGTTAAGTCACAATGGGAAAAAAAAACTAGCCGCACAAAGAAATGGAAATGTATCTGAGGTCACTTTCTTATGCAACCTGGGACTTAAAGCTCACTTGAGGCTTCCGACCTTTTTTGCAATTACAGAATCTTATCAACCTTTTAACTGTGGTGAATTAAACAGCCTGGGGAACAGCCTGACAGACAAGAGATTCAATTGAACTCTTGTAACCTCATGTTGGTAGGTGGATCATCGAGGAAACTTGCTTTCTTTTTCACTTAAGGCAAGGAACACAAGCGCTCTGCTGCACTCAGGAAGTATATTTTCCCTTTGTGCATTGTGTGAGTCTCTCATCTGAAAAATGCCCAAATATTACTCTCAGCTTCAAAATCAGCAACGTTACATTGCCCTCTGTCTGCCTCCGAGAGATTTCAGGCAGAAAATTCCCTTTGGCCACTGTTGTCTTGAAGGAGTTAAGTCCCAGCAGCATCCAAGTGCTGTTATGCACACAGCGTTTCTTCCTCTTTATACAGGCTCTGCATTAGACAGTCTGAGAAGTCTCCGTGAACAATATGAAAGATTTTTGTCTACAGTAACATAAAGGGGTTAGAGTTCAATGTTCTCACAAAATATTTAATCTTGTGAATTGTTATTTGTAGTGTCATTCTTGTATATACCTGCTTTGAAATTCCTAACCTTAGATTCTTCTATGTAAAGGAATATAGGGCACAAGTGTTCTTACCTTTGATATACTATAGGATCTAACAATATTTAACTGGTGAAGTCATTTTTGTTTCCAAACCTGTGTCTCAAATATGCTTGGGAACGGGGAAACTCACAATGCCCTTATTCATGACATCAAAATCAGTTCCATGGTAACACATTGTGATGACAAAATACACAGATTGCAAGGTCACAAGTCACACTTAAGAACAGGCAGGGGAGAAATTGTTAGTTTAATGAATAACATTAACCAATTCCAATAGGAATAAAAATAGAGAAAAAAATAAAGTGCCTAAAGTAAACACCCTTAAATGCACTTCAGAACCATTTAATCTTAAGTAGTTCTTCAAAGGCAGAAGGCTTCCGCAGCTTTCACTTCTGTGGCAAACAGAAGCCCCCGTTAAAAAGAACAGAAATGCTCTGTGCACTAGTGATGGCCCCAGCAAAGCCTCTCCTCTGCAGGCACAGAGAGAGACAGCAGTCCCAGGGAAGACATTTTAGCAGAAAAAGAGTCATGTTAACTCCAGTCTAAAGCAGCTGGTGATCCTTACACTTTGCAAGGGCTGGTTTTTCACACACAGTGACAAGCCACTTTTGAAGCCTGCGTTTCTCTGGTCTATAGCCAGGTATTTGAAATATTTCCAGCACAGAAGTCAGCAACAGCAACTGCAGTACGGATCCGTCCAAAGAATTTGAAATGATTCCTTCATTCCTTATTTACTGAATGCTGTATCACAAGGAAACAATTCAAATTTACAGGGTTTCAATGTAAACGGGCCACCTCTGAAATGTAAGCCCTTATGCTGCAAGGACCCTAATATATGTAGGTATGAGAAATCACTGCAACTAGCTCATCACCTAAGTAGATAAAGCTGGCAAAAGAGGGAGAGGAAGGAAAAAAAATAAACAAAAGATAAAATTGCCAGCCTGGTATCCAAACAAATGACAGATATCTCTAAGACTCTGACATCACCATCAGATTTACTTGTAACTTCTCAGAGCAACAACAGGGAAAATTTAGAGTACTTCAAGCAAATGAACCAGAAAACACGGTGGTTAAGGGAATGTTCTTCTACATGGCATGTCTTAGGTCTTAGGTGCATGAAGTTACTGTATGAAAAGTAACAAGAACACATTTGAATGAGTTTTTCTTTCTAACTCTCACGATCAAAACCTTCTTTGAAATCATAAATAAAATATATGATATACAATCTGTTTGATGCAACTGTGTCATAAAATTGGCATCTATGTTCTACGCTTACCACAGTCTGAAAGGTCAAAGGAGAGCATAGATTTCCTTTAACTTCCTTTTTAAATGGAATCTTATTTTTATTAGGAAATATTTTTTTTTAACTTTATCATGGCAGAAAGCCATATACCAATACATCCTTATATAAACAGCGACTCAACAGCCAAAAAACTAATTGCAACTTAAATTCTACAAGGACAACCTCAGATTAGTTTGCTTTCCATAAAGCAGAGTAAAAGATTTGAAAAGCGGGACCATTTAAAGAGCATCTTTGATTTTATTCAAATATCATAAAATCACTGGATTATTCAAAAAGAACGAAGCATGCTTTGGTAAGACGTTAATATTTTTAACATATTCCTGAACTCTGGCAGCAAAGGCAATGGTAAAATTCCCTCTATATTACATAAAATGGCTTGACAGTTGCATACATACTTAACCACAGGTGGGGGGTTCTTCTTAATTTGGTGTCTATCATGTGATGCTTCATAAGCAAAGAATAGCAGGCCATGCTGCTTTATTCAATTGGGTTATGCTTTTACTCTTTCTTCCTGCGTGTGAAAAGCATAACAGAGAACTAGCAGAGCAGAAGTAAGATGTGTTTTGTTAGTTGTCTGAAGCCCTGGGGCCCGGAACCGGATAAGTCCTGATATTATACCCTGGACTGAGCAGAATAAATCCATTTTGTTTCCTCCAAACATATACCCATTAAAAAAATATGAGATAGAAAAACAGACTTTGCTGTCTGCATGCTTTCTTGTAAAGCTTGTATTGTGGAAATGTCAGAATCATTAGGTCATTGGCATATATTTTGCAAGCTAATGCTTCTACTTTAATTCTCACTGGGGACTGCATGTCTGCTTTTCAAATAAAACCCAGACCGAAGAAGGTGAAGAGAGCTTAAAATGATGCGTTACACTCTGTGATGGCTGATAATGCTTCTAGATATGAAAAATTAGGAAATATCAGCCCAGGATGATACAATTTTAGTTATTAAAGTACCTACTCCAATACCAAGCCCCACAAAAGTAATTGGTAAGTGTTAAACTTGCCTTATAAATATTTGTGGCTCCTTTTAAATGCACACAGAGACACATGACGGAAAAAAGGTTTTCAAATAAATACAGCACAAAGAATAAATTTAACATGTGAAATTATGGACATAATAGAAGCTCGGTGGGTTACACTTCAGAGAATACAAGTGGATGAATTTGCTCCCAAATCACCAAAGACAGATGCAAAAGAAGCAGTCACGGAAACTGCCTCATTCCAAGTTTCCAAGCAGTCACAAGCCCCATTCCAAAAATAGCTACTTGTCTCTCAAAACATATATCACTGATAAAATCTGGCACGCACCGAAGAAAGAGGCTAATACTAGTAGACATAATAATGCAAGCAGGAACACTCGCAGCTCACAACTGGAAAAATAAATCTTGAACTTGCAGCTGTAACTCCTCTGCCTGAACGCTGATCCCCAGATCAGCTCTGCAGACGCTCGCGCCGGCTTCCCTCTGCCATCGAGCACAGAAGTGCCTCCACTCCCGAGAGAAAGACCAAATTCTGCTCTTACAGTCCTGCCCTTGCAGAAGCTGCCCTGGCTCCCCTGCGCGACACCCGTGGCCCTGCCAGAGGCTCCCCGCAGGGAGTGGGGCAGGGCTGGCACCTCCAGCCTTCCCACCTTGAGCCTGGGGCTCTAATCAACTTGAAATAGCCAGGCAAAACCCAGCCAAAACCAGCGAGTGCTATCTAGTCTAGTAGCAGGGCCAGTTCAAACCATACGAAACCACAAGTTTAGCATGATTTTGATACCAGTTTATAAATCAACCCAGGTTTATTTGAAAATTAATTTAAAGTCAGCTGGCAAGTTAGTGAACTTGAACAAACCCTTAGACAAACGCAGTTTTTATTCTGAATTTCTAAACAAATCCTCAAACTAAACAAATCTCATGCAGTTTCTGTTTTCATTGTGGACATCTTGCACAGCCCTAACTAGTTGCAGATTTCTGGGTCCATTTTTATCCATATTTCGTGGTTGCATGCTCCATAACAATCCTACAGGATGTATCCGGACCGACTTTCACAGGAACTTTGTGTACCGTGACACACTGACTTAGAGTTACATTGCTTGAAAAAAAAGGAAAATTAGCTGTGAACACTGAAAGGTGCCACTTCACCTGGCATGTTTCAAGCTATCCATTTCACTTCACAGTAGTTTAATAAATCAAAACTTTCCTGTAAACTTCTTTAAAGTGAAAATCCCAGACCCAGACACACCATGGGCAATGCATAAGCCATCAGAGCAGAGATATTTTGTAAAAGCTGAATCATGCTCTGATGGAGAAAACTTTCAAGTTTTGCTGATCTCTTTCTTCAGCCTGTTCTCATTTGTATTGATTTTAACTAAACCCCATGTGGCTTTACAACCTATGCTGTGTATTACAGACAAATATACAAAAAATGTTCTGTATCATTCCTCTGAAGCTGTAAGAATGAGAGTTGCATTATCCTATACAAATAAAAGATGAGTTTACAAGCACTCAGCTTTTATCTGTAAGTGCCCACTGCTTTCTACAATGGAAAAGTGGGTGAGATGGTCAGTAAATAACTCATTAGAAATGTAAAACTAAGGGGTTTTTTTTAATGAATGAAGTTATTTTTAATGAATCATTAATTCAGGATTCATTTTTGCCCTTCAACCAATACATGAGCAGTTCAAAGCGTATTGGAAAAAGGTGAATTCCCAAAAGCTTGAAATAAAATAATTTTCAAAATGCATGCCCAAACCCTATTCAGAATATAATTTATACAATGTAAATAATCCTGTCAAAGCAGCATTCTCTGACAAAGAGCAGAAAGTCATCTTAAATATCAGTATCTTTAGTGAAAGTCTGTGAGAAATAATTCAGAGAGGTTCACAGAGAAAACTGAAGTGATCTGAATTAATTCTTTAAAATATTATAGAAGGCAAGTAAGTTTGGAAACATTTTCCAAAAATGAATACATATTTTCACAATTGGCTTTGGACAAATTTTCTCTGATTATTGGCTCAGTGGTAATTGGCTCTATTTCATTTTAATTGGCTCTATTTAACTGTTGTACAAAAAGAATTTTACAAGTCTTGGCCTCCTGCATTTTCTTTTCCAGATCAAGCAAAAGAGTACCTGATTGAAGAGATTTAAGAGAACAGGATTAAAAAGACAACCATATTATTGCTCCCGTGAAAACAAGAGCAGTGTTTTTGTGGGTTGGAGCAAAAGACAACACATGCTGCAAGAGACATTGCCCTCCAAAAAGCACAAAGCATTTTGAGCTTATTGTGTCCTTAGGTTTAGCTGGCTTTGTGGAGAGCCCTCTCAGCCTCAGTTTCTCACTAATACCTTCTTTTCACAGTTTGCTTATGTGACAGTTTATAAGTTGTAATGCAAAATTCTCACTGGAGCGATGTTAGCTCCTGAGCATTATCTGGTGCAGCAAAATTTGGAGTCAGCCTCTAGAGCTTGAGGGAAAGATAAAAGGGTAAGTGCAGGGCTCATGGAGCAGCACTGTTCCAATAATCTGGCACGCAACTGGAAGAAGTTCAAGCAACATTCTCCTCTTCATGAGGACAATGACTGGGGGACAGGGTAAAGGTAGCTATTATTTTCACAGTACTGGGTCAGAAGTACTAGATTTATTGAGGAGAAGAGTAACCTAGTTGCCATGCAAAATTACAGAAATCACAACACCACAGTTTCAGGAAAAAATAAGCTATGGGGATAGAAATTTCCTAAGAGAGACGAAAAGATGGAAAGATTTTTGAGGTATTTACAACAATTTTTTTGACTGTGACTGCTTAAATTTGTAATCAAATTTTGATTTGGTTCTGCGGACCAGAGAACCAAAACCGAAGAGGAAGACTGATCTGATTGAGATACCAAAAGGAAGCCCATAGAACGTGGAAACAGGAACCAGCTACCCAGGAGGAATGGAGACACTGCTTCAGCTGTCAAGGATGGAGCTGGGAAAGCCAAAACTCAGCTGGAGCTGGCACTAGCAAGGGATGTGAAAGACAAGAAGGGTTTTTTCTAAGAAGTCCATTGACAGCAAAAGGAAGACTAAGAACAGCATGGGCCCTTTGGGATCTAGTGACAAAGGACATCTAAAAGGCTAAGTTGACATATGCCCTTTTGCCTTAGTTATCAGTGGTAGGCTTTACCTCCAGACACCCCAGATCTCTGAGCCTCCCAGGAGAGTCCATGGACATGAAGCACTACCCACAGAAGAGGAAGACAAAGTTCAGGATCACATTCAGGATCAGGAACCCATTTAGACGTTCCAAACTCCATTGGTAGGATCAGATGGTGTGGAAGGAGCAGCCCAATGTCATTGGGAGGCTGCTCTCTTGAAAGGTCACAGCAGTAGGTGGAGATTCCTGATCACTGGAGAAAGGCAAATACCACACCCATCTGCAAGAAGGTGGCAAAGAGGATGATCCAGGTCAATTGACCTCACCCACGGTCCCTGGGAAGGTTGTGGAGCAAATCCTCACAGAGGCTGTTTCCAGGCACGAGAAGGGCAAGAATCATAGAATCATAGAATTGTCTAGGTTGGAAGGGACTTGAAAGATCATCTAGTCTAACCATCAACCTAACCCTGACAAAAATCACTAAACCATATTCCTAAGGACTACATCAACCTGTCTTTTGAACACCAAGAAGGTAACTGGGAGCAGTCTGCATGGATCTACCAAGGGCTAAGCATGGTGACCGACCTCATTGCTTTCTCTGACAAGGTGACCATTCCTCTGGATGAAAGCAGTGGGGAAAGCAGTGCATGTTGCATACCTTGGCTTTAGGAAGGCTTTGACACAGTGAAACCCCAAGACAAAAAGAAACAGTGTGCATGCCCCTACCATGAAGGGGAAAAGAGAGGAAACCATTATGGACTCTTTTCACATACAACTATGACCGGTAACTGAAATATCGTGTTTTTACAAGTTAAACTTTGTTGCAAAAGTTAATCTCACACCCAGACAGTGTATACAGGCTGCTAGTTAGCTGAAGTTACAAAAACAGTTTTGAAAAGAAAACCTATTTATATGAAAACGAGCTGATAAAAGCTTTCTTTGATGACACTAAAGTGAAATCAAACCGTTATGTGTTGATATGAGCTCCATCTGAAAGTACAACAAAATCTTGAAGAAATAACATTTATAATTGTTTTCTTATAAAACATTTTCAGGAAAGGGAGCACTTACTTAAGGGGTGAAAATGCCAGATATGAGGTTGTTAAGAAGGTGAATACAGTAGCAGGACAGCAACCACTAGAAGGCAGAAAATATATTCTCAGATGTGTTTAATGGCATAGAAAACCTATCAACAGAATACAAAATAAAGTTAACAGAACTCTATTTCCCTCTTATATATGTGCCAACACATACTTTGAAGTGTACTTAGACTAAAACTTCAGGAAGAAATTAGACTTATTACTCTGAACCTAGCACAGAGAGTACTGATGTGGTTTTAGAAGGGCTCTTGTCTCTACCAGCTCCAGAGAGAAAGAGGAAACTCTTAACCTACAACTACCTCCTAAGGGGCTAGACAATGGCTGTGTACAGAACTCCACAGGTCTACCAGAGCCATTTTTTAATAAAGGTATTTTGCCTCTCATCTCACCCTAAGTACTTCAACTGTGGAAAATGTCTTTAGAGAGTTCCTGTCTGTGAAATTTTAACTTATGCTCTCTTTACCACAACTTCTAGACTCTGCACCCTCTCACAAAAGGGTACCCAAGGACAGGAAGACACTGGAGTTTACTGATGACATTTTGCTGTGGGTATAAACAATGGAACAGTACTGCAGACAGGGAGCCAGTGGCCTAAGTTTGGAGCTTGACAGACAGCAAGATAAATGTAGGGGTGAATAATTAACTTATGCAGGAAAACCAGGACTGATCTAGGGACCCTGCTATGCTTTGGGGGATTTTAGATGGTTATCAATATTGCTCTACTTACAGAGAAGGAAAATACACAGGAATTATAAATTTGACTGAAAAAATTATATCTAATCTGTCTGCTATAACTGATCTAAAGCCTTTAATCTGCAAAAAATGGATACTGTGTGAAAGATGCTAATCATAACAATTAGCCTAAGAAAAAATTATATAGAAGACACCCTTCCTTTGGTTCTCCGATGGCAATTCCTACACACAATTGTCAATGAGCCTATTATGTCAGACCTCACAACATCTTTGCAAAGACGGCAAGCACCAAAGACTGCTGCAGGAAACCTAACTTAAGCTGAATGCCAGTGAATATGGACAGGAAAATGAAGACTCCCTGGTGTTTATGCACTCATGAAAAACCCAGTTCCTCTAGCAGAAGCACACTGCAAACCCTTCTGACAATGTGAAAGTGTGTTTCACAAACACAACTTTTCTTAAAAAGGTTAATCTTTCCATTACAGTTGGATGATTTATAGGTAGAATATAAACCTGGAAAAGACCTCAAGTCAGTGGACACTGTCTGAGCTTTCAATAAAAGAGGTAGTACAAATACTGGAGTCTAATGTTCATGTAAATAGGATTGAGAAAATTTTCTCAGTCTCAGACAGGATGCATAAGAGATCATAAAGCAAAAATTAGACTTTGCAAAAGGTAATATCAGCGATTAAGGCTGGCTGCCCTTCTGAACATAAACCTACTCCTTTTGACAGCTTTGAAGGAGAAATTTATATTGCAGATGGTATTCTTCTTGAAGATTCTAGAAAATATGACAGTGAGTACGCGAAAAGTGTGTGAATACTGGAAGTGAAGAAGACTGTTTAGAAACACATGGCATTTGCCTGAGAATTCATGCAGATACAGGGGTGGGGGAAAACCCCAACACCACAACAACAAATATCAAAAATAGTAATATTCAGAAACAGGGGGAGAGATGAGTGGGGTAAAGAAGCTGTGATTGTAATTTTAAACAAGGTTAGACATATAGGCCACATTTGGTGCATACAGTTTTATGTACACAGATGAATAACTATTTATGTTTTGGTTGTGGATTATTACCCTTAATTTCCAGAAACACCACCATTAGAGTATGCAACTATGAAATACATAATCTCACATATGATATTTCTGTTTGCATAGAAGTTACATGCCTTGGAGAACTAATGATGCTATTAATGCATTTTTGTAAATTTTTATAAATATATTGAAACAAATTAGAAGCAGAGGACATATTGTCATAGTATGTCACATGACGATGTCTTCATAGTAACAAAATAATACACACAAGGTATTTGACAACAAATGCAGTTATAAAAATTACTCATTTCCTGTAAAAGATGTTTATTCATTTCTGTGTGAAGATTACACACAAATAATGCCCACCTTAAACCTGCACAAAAGAAAGAGGAAAGACAAACATCCCAAGACCCAAACCAGAGCAGACTAGAAAAGACAGGGAAGATCAGCCAACATCAGTTTAAGGGGCTGAACAAAACACTGTGGAGAGCTACAAGCAATGGAACACCAGTTCACAGCCTGACAGTCCACCACACAGAATTACTGCATCATCACTTACATTTTTCCCCCTCCTTCATGGAGAAACGAAAAAGTAACGGGTCTTTGGTGAGGTCTCACACCTTGTCTACTTAGTTGACAGCGATTACTATAATCATCCTGACTTTGATCAGGGATCCATCTCTCTTTCTCCCAAACTCTTCCTGTGAACAGTCATTAGCTTACATTGAAAATGCCAAATGATTTCTTGGCCACCACCTAAAGATAGGAAATAAGCCTCACAAAACTCACAGTTCAAGTAGACAACTGTGATGATGGCAGATGGGAAAAGGGAAGCAACAGAAGCTGAACATTAAGAGACAAGCAGAGGGAAAATAGATGCACTAATTCCTTTGCTATGTTACTAAAAATTTCTTTGTCTGTCTCCTCCAGGATATGCTTTCAAGATAGTTTAAAGAAATAGATTATCTTCTGGGAAAGTGAGTTTTGAAAAGGAGAAGGTAAAAGACAGACAAGATTCATTGCTCACGTATTAATTTGCTCCAAGGAAAATTGCCCAGAGACTACAGGGGCAAAGTCTTCTCCCACTCATCTGTATCACTCACCCAGAACTGATCAATGGTAGTAGTTCAAGATTCCTGACTTAATTTCTAGATTTGCAAGCAGAGACCTACAGATTTATGACAGCCATTTGGCCTGTATTGACCCCTCCCTAGATCTCTGCCCCATTTTGTGCATTTAGACCTCAATGGAGGAAAAATAATTTACAAATATATTTAACTTTAAAGGCAATTAAAGTCTACAGACATCAATTGCAGGTAAGCACATAATTACTTATGTCTAAAATAAAGATATTTGTATACTTTAAGTGCATTCCTAAAAGGATTTCTTATGGAGGATTTTTTCATCTTGTTTAGCCCGGCTGAAAAGACTCTAGCTCAGATTTCTGTAAAGATTTCTGTAAAGAAATAAAAGCAGAAATGTTTCCTTGTCAGGTATGTTTAAGAAAGAAACAACATTTTGATTTGCTTGTAACACAGTATATTTTAACATATATTAATTTCTTCGAACATTTGTAGTGCCTGTGCGAAGGGGGGTCAAGACAGTGTAACCTTTCGATTTTTCAAGTGAACGTCTGTGCCTCCACTTCTGATTCAGCCACAGTAAACAAGAAAGCTTCCTTTCCTTTTTGTAAGGGCTGTTTGATGCTGTTTCTTGATCTTGAATTAGTTGTTGACTCATATCAAATGCAAATCAAGCCCTTTTACAGTATGATTCATAGCTGCCCTTGGTTAAGGGGGTAAGAAGAGATGAGAAGGGAAACATTACATTTCTGGACAATACTGATGACTGAGGGCTGGTGTGACTCATACTTAAGAGGGCCGATAGGCACTTTCAAGTCATAGGAGATTAAGAAGCAACTTCAAACAGGGCTTTCAAAGGGAGAAGAAAACAGGAACTGGAATAAGCAGCACAGTAATACACACGGCCACATCCTGAAGTCCTCAATGATGCAAAATTCTCATTGACATTAACTTTATGGTTTGCAAGGACCAAGCTTAGAGGTCATGGTTTAAGACTGACCATCAGTTAGCTGGGAGTTTCAAATAGCATAAAGTCCACTTAGTAGAGTTTTAAAGCAATTATTTTTTGGTCAGATTTTGTAACAAACAGGAATCCAGAGAGCTGTATGTCCTTTTCCACAAAAGGTTTCCTTCTCATATACATGGCATTGTTATGAAAACTGTGGACATACCTGTGGTTACAAGAAAGAGGATATGGAAGGGGGTACTTCTATTTGCTCAAAACTAGATGTGGAGGACAACCCCCAAGGAAGTATCAAATAAATTATTTTTCTTTCCTTTTAAATTTTACTCTATATGGGAAATTACTATGGAATTAGATAAACACCCATGCAGCAAAGCATCTCCTTGCTGATGACAGAGATGGAAACAACACATTAAAAAATCAGCAAGTCAGAAATGTACCCACTTTTGCTATTTACCGTAGACAGAAATAACCATTTCTTTGAAAACACAGCTGAAGGATAACTTTTCTTCAGTTCACTAAAAACTGAGAGAGATCTTTGACTATTCCTTTAAAGACTTTCTTTTCTGTGTGTGCTTTTTTAAAATCAAAGCTTGTTCTGTGTATTACTTTCCTACCTACTCTATATATTACTGCAGATGAGCTCCTTTGGTATTTGTCTGCACTAGATTTAATTGCAGAATCTATACTGCTCTCTTTGGAAGATGAGGAATCAACATGTCTTTAGTGTAGGAGCAAGATTCTGTCTTAATCCCATAATAATTTTCTAATTCCTTTCATATTCTTGAAACTGGTGCTTAAGACAAAAACTTGGCAAAAGGGCTTTAAAACAAAATCAAGGTATTGCTCAACTAGTTTAAAAAGAGCAAGGAAGAAGAGATATACCTATTTTTAGAGGAGCAATGAAACAAGTACTTTAAAGAGTTCAGATGCCTTGGTTAAGAACATTTTGGATTAAAGAACACAGTTAGGATTGCTTGGCAATTACACTGGAGTAATCAGCCAACAATCCTGCAGAGAGATATCCTACTTCTATCACTTTTCCCCAAAGGAGGGCATTGTAGTGCATGACAATGATCCAACCAGCACCTGCTATCAGCAGGCAGCTGTCCATGAGCCCTCATCTTCCAAAATCTCTGTCTGAAACCTGGCCCTCCCCGATCTCCATCAGGATTTCCAGCAAGTAGGGACCCATGGGACTCCAGGGAGATGGTGGAGTCACCATCCCTGGAGGTATTTGAGAAACGTGTAGACATGGCTTTTCAGGGCATGCTCTAGTGCCCGAGATAATTGGGGTGTGGTGGGGTGTTGTGTGTGGTGGTGGTGGTGTGGAGTTTGGTTTGTGGGTGCTTTTTTTGGTGTAATGTCTGTTTTGGTTTTGGTTTGGTTTTTTGTTTTGTTTTGTTTTTTATGTGGTTGGACTTGATGATCTCAGAGGTCCCTTCCAACCACGGAGATTCTGTGATTCTCCTTGCTGTCTGTCTACTGGCTTTGCCCACTGTCCTTCCTCTAGACTCTACCAACTGACTGTACACAGCCACAGGGTCTGGTATGACAGATTAATCACCAAGAATGAGGAAATCAAACAGCACACAAAATCTGCCAGGCAAGTTCATGGACAAATATTTCCAATTAACTCTGCAGCAGGGGCCAAGTTCGCTCTGGAGCTGACTCTAACCAGGAACCTCGCAGTCGGCCAGGAGGGCTTCATGTGGCTGCGCTGTGCTGTGTGCAGCCAGTCCTGGGGAAAGGACAGGGTGGGAAGGTCATAAATTTGGTGTGTGTGTGTGTAGTGTGTGCTTCAGGGCTGGCAAGCATTTTGTTTAGTTGCTATTTAGGCAGGCAATGGGATTCAGGTGCCATGCTCCCACGGACACCTCTGGAAACGTGGGTGGTACCCAGGAGCCAAGATGCAGAGATTTGTTGCTTGTTGCTGTTGTTTCCTGCTCTGAGCAGGCCTCCTGCCTCAGCCCAGTCTTTCTGGGACAGTTTCATGTTCATTCAATATGGACAACAGAGACACCAAAAAACCATCTGCCCAATTTACACTGTTAACAAGCTTAAAATCTTCCGTCTGTCAGAACTGCTCCTGAAGGCAAGTCAAGCACTCACAACTCATTTCTCCTTTAAAACAACATTAGATTGCTGTCTTGCCAGAGATTCAGTAACTGCAGCTCTCAGGTTTTGGCTAGCACTAAAACAGTTTCTGTAAAATATACCACAGATAGCTTCTGATTTGAAAATATTAGCATGAATGATGTGTTTGATATGTACTCAGCCAGTATGTCCTTGGTTAAAAGAGTAAAACCTCTAAGAAATGTTTGAGAGGGTAAGTCCACAGAAGGGACTGGTATGCATTTGTGGTGTCTATTCTTGTCTGCTTAAAATAAAAATAGAAAATCAGGTTGTCTAGGTTTTTCATTTTAATGTAACTTTCCAGTTATTATCTGATGTCAAGCTGCTAATTGCACACAGGTGGTGTTGTAGTCAAGTGATGAAAATCTGAGGCTTGTGGCACAGAACGCTTACAGTTTTGCATAGATTTTAACATTTTCCAGTGAGCAATGCTATATCATATTTACATAACTGAGCCATAAAGTTAATACCCCAAATTCCCACTAGCAAGGAAAAGGCACAAGGAGCAACAACGCCCACTGCCCAATAATATCTCCTGTGCACCTCAGATCAACCACTGACAGAAATGATGCATACTCATTATTCATCTAGGTAAATTCATGCATTGGGTTTTCTGCTATAAATTCCTCCTTTTAAAGCATTGATTTATACATCTTAACATGCACATGGAAATGCTGGAGGAATAAACTTCCTGGTAATGTTTATCTGTTTTTTAAAAAAAACAACAAATATGCTTTGTCATAGTTTACAGAGCAGCGTTTTCTATTTCCCCAACTAAAATGAGATTTTAAAAAAATCTGCACAAGCCCACATTCACACCTGTACCTTTCTTTCTATCACATCTGGGAAAAGGTTTACTAAGGGCAGCAAAGGGCTCTTTATTCTCTCCTGGCCTCCACTGGCAGTGGCTGCGGCAGCAGGTCTCTGGCTCCTGGGCTGCTGTCTGGTGGCTCAGGGCAGTGGTGCAGCTGGATGGATGGAGCCTGCGAGCCCCGAGGGGTGGCTGCTGCTCTGCCGTGTGGGCCGGACACATTCAGGATTCAGGGGCTCACGAAAGGACCCTGGTTCCTTCACGGTCCCTGTTTGTGAGCCGGGCTTGCAGATGTAAACTCCTGAATGTTCAACAGGTCTGCACCCAGCCCCACGTACACCTTTTCACCCAGGGCCACCACATGTAACTGAGTAACAGAACATTGAGCACCAACACCCCCTGTACAGGTCGTACCAGCCTAGATTTCAGATTCATCCACCGGGAGCTCCCGTTCAGTCCTACATTCTTCCGCCCCGAGATGCCGTCGTTATTAACCGAGACCAGGATCCCACTGCGTTAGGCCAAAGGCACAGAGACAGCAGCAAGAAGCAGCAGTGCTCCAAAGAGCTGGCAACCTGAACAAGCCATGAGGAAGAGAGGTGAGGAGACAAACAGACAACAAAGACACAGAACAACGCTCTGAGAGTAGCTTAGGAGCAGAAGTCTCACTTACTTTCAACAGTGCTTTTGAAAACTGCATCCAAAATGACTTCTCCAAGATTACATAGGAAGTCAGCAGTGAAGCTGATATAAGAGTAGCAGCAGTCCAGTACCCACAGGACTCCAAAGCTCCTCCAGTATGGCTGGACGCAGACTTCAAACAGTATAGATAACCAAACTGAGAGAATAGATCCGAGTCAGGGAAAAAAGTTAAATAGTCCAGCAGTGCTGCTGAAAACAAGCAATATGGCACTGTTGCTAATGCTAGCCTCAGCATCCAAACCACTGAAAAGAAAACCAAGGCAGTAAGGCTTGCAGAAGAAAAGGGCTCAAAACCTCACGAACAGCTATGGGGTGGGGGGGTGGGGGGGGCAGGGGGGAGAAGGATCTGCTAGCTCTGCAATCATCCTTACAAAACTACATCAAGACATATGGCTAGCGAGGTCCTCATGGTCTGACACACATCCCTGGCTCATGACTTAGTGCAGGCTTAAGACGAGAGAACTGCAACTGGGAAAGAAAATGAATGTAACCAGAAGAAATTAGAAAATGGAAGAAGGGCTAAGGGGGAGGGAACAAACCCAAGTAACAGAAAGTCCCAAATTTAAGGAGTAACCTTGAATTCTGTTTTGGGTTTGGCTTTTCTTTTAAAGTGGGCATTTTCTTTTTCCTTTTAATATTTTTTTATTCTAATTTGATGCCAGCAATAGCAAACCATACATTGCAAGAGATGGCTGTCCAGGTAAGTAACGAAGTGGTAAAACAAGAGTTCCTAATGCCTCAGAACCCTGCACTGCCAAAGCGGTGGCCTGGCTCCAAGGTGCTGAAGGACAAACCAATGTGGAGGCCAATCAGTCCTAGCCTTCATCAGTCAGTGGATTAAGCACAGGCCAATGAAACTATTAAGACTTTTCAATGCTTTCTGTAGACACTGCCGAAAGACCACATAGGGAAAACATTCATACTGTATTTGGAGAAGCAGTCCAGTGCTGCTGACAAGATCCAGCTTCTGCCCAGGTGCACCATGCATGTGCAAGTGTGCAGCTCCACCTTGTCCCTCCACGACAAAAGGGACCCTACATACCCGCGAAAGTGGCTTGGTACGCTGCCAGGTATGACTGGAAAGTCTCTGCAGGGAAGCACACCAGAGAGTTGTGTGTTGACCACCTAAGACATGTCACTAAGAGCTCCGCAGACATCTCTGTGAGGCAGCAGCGTATGAGAGGAGGACATTCAAAACCACCACAGAAAATTGCTTTATCTTTAATCTTTGTCTCCTCAATGAAACCACGTAGCTGTATTCATGTTCTGGGCACAGTTCATCACAGAGGCTCTTTGTGTGTGTCTCTGCAGCAGTCCCTTTTCACTTCCACAGGAGATATCCAGATTAGGTGATCTCTCGTGGCAGCAGTCTGGACTTACTTAACGTTCTGGAAAGCAGTCTGAGAGCAACAAGTAACCCCAGACTCTCAAAACCAGGCCTATGGGAGGCACAGAATAAACAGGTTTTGTGGAACCTCTCTATATAGACAAGCATTTCACAAAGAGAAGTCCTTAGCTGCACCATGTTCCCTGTCCAATAATAAGCATTACTGCTTCTCACATTAAATAAATCTTTCCTTAGGGCTTAGGGGGGTGGTGGGGAAGCTAAGTTGCGGGGGGAGGGACTTAGCATCTACTAAATATATTTATATTTAGATTGGATTTTAGGTATAAGTTCTTTCCAATGAGGGTAGTGGAGCACTGGAACAGGTTGCCCAGGGAAGTGGTTGAAGCCCCTTCCCTCATGCCCAGGGAGACATTCAAGGTGAGGGTCAACGAGGCCATGGGCAACCTGGTCTAATTGGGGGTGTCCCTGTGACTGCAGGGGGGTCGGACTAGATGACCTTTGGAGGTCCCTTCTGGCCCAGATGATTCTATGATTCTACTCTCTAGATTATTTCTCTCTGCAAACTGAGAGTCATACTGGTTATTACACCTTACACCAACATGATTTTGGTAATATCAGCAACATACAATGACAGAAGTTTAAAAATTCTAGAGATGAAAGAGGCTACAAAAGTGATGTCAGATATCGATGCATTAACCAGAGAAGCATGGCACTGAGATGGGTCTGTCCAGGCTCTTATCCTAAGTACCCTAAAAATACTTATAAGGCTTTTAAACTCAAATGCTTGGTTCATTTTATCCACTCTCCTGCACCCCCAAAAGCCCTCAAAGTGAGAAAGAACAGAATAAATAGATTAAAAGTAATTTTTCCCCCACCAGCTCCCTGTGACTTTGCTGGGTGCATCTTTTGGGGGTTGCTTGCTTTCCACCATCCATAATTCTCCTTACAGTGAGCCAGGACCTACCTCACTTGCAACAGTCACAGCACATGTTGAAGTCCCTCAGTGTACATATGCCCCTTCCTCTTCTCCCAAGTCACACGCTCCCTGCTGCTTTAGAGGTACCTGCCTGGTACTCCTTTCTCTGCCCCTCAGCTGGCATTTGGACTTTGCAATTCCTAGGCTGCTGTCCTAGGAATTTAATGGAAAAGATAAAGAAAGGGGAAAAACATGCTATATTGTTGTAAGAGATGATTCACAACACTTGGAGGTAACACAGTCCAGAACCATATTCCTCATTAAAAATTAAAGGCCAACTAGCAACTTAAAAAAAAAAAAGAAAAAGGAACAATTTATCCCCTTTCCTAATGGAATAAGTACAAATAAAGTTGCAAAGCAGTGTGCCGCATGACAAGGTTGACTAAGAAAGCTGAATTTTGTGGAGCGAAGCTCTCCTTTCCTGATGACGCAGAGTTACTGGACATGGTGAATTCAGCAGGCATACATGTGCCGGTGGTGTTAGGAGAAGGGAGTGGACAACAGAAGACACAAACGTGGAGATTGCCCTGAGTAGACCTGAGCCAGAGCTTTTAGCAAACGGCCTGAGGCAACGTGGACCTCCTCTGGGAATGGTGGTGTGCATCTCCACCTGCAGAACAGGGCTGCACACACAGTCTCTCCAAACACAGAGCCTTGCACTAAAGAATATTCCTGATTTGCACCACCAGGTTGTCCTCCCCACATAAAAGGCTCAAATAGTCATGGCATCCACTTCGCTAAGCTACACAGAAGTACTCGTAAGACTACCATTCTTCTGTAAATTATCCTGTTAAATAGATTCTCAACTAGTAATTTTATTCATTAAGTTTCCAAGTATGTTACAGTCCATTAGTCCTGCTGCCTCTTGTTTAGTCACCTATGTGATGGCAATGTTCAATGGAAAATGTTCTTTTCTTTTAAATAATGGCAGGTATGTTCCCTCGAAAAATCCAATCCTGCAACTTAGTTTTGCTGCACACATATCAGTTCTCAGGGGAAGGCTCTGGGGGACAGCTATTGAGCCTACCTGTGGGAAAGACAGGTTGCTTTTTCTGCAAGATGTTTAGAACCTAGGGAAAGTGAGTGTGAAGAAGCATGCAATCGACAGGGAAAATAATTCAAAATAAGGGAGCATTTAAAAATCCTTTATTTGGCTAAGACTGGCAGTAAATGTCTCACTTGAAATACTGCAAGGAAATTCAGCTTTCCTGCATGGAAGAGCTATGGCAGAGCAGGAAACTAAATGCAGTAATTAATCCAGTGAGATTTTAGCTCTGACAACATAAGACATAGCACAACACAAGGAAATTCCTAATATTTTGCATTTCTCTATAAGAACGAGGGCAGAATTTAAAATAACGCAGGGGACTTGGGTGAGAGTTAATCATTCACCAGCAGAGCAAGGGTCCCCTGACTCTCTTTCAGAACGACGCTGGACATTGTGGGCACTCGGGTCTACATGAGTAGATCATGTTTTGCAAAATTGGTGCCTGATGTCCCGGCTAAAAGAATTCAGCCTTATTGCTTATGCAAAGAGTGATCTCCAGTAGATAAAACAGAAGTACAAGGGAAGGGATACAGGACTTGCCTGATCATTCAACCGTAAGGGTGTGCTGAAAGATTTCTTTCTGAGCCTCCTCCAGCACAACTCCACGGTGAAAGCTACTCCTCCGGGTCTACAAAGTCTGATTACTGTGCACACCGTGCACTAGCTCGGCAATGAAGTCATTCAGTAGCCTGATTAAAATAATATCTTCTAATTCCCTTTTTGTTGTAATTTACAGTCTCTCTCCTTTGGCTGAACCTGCCAGCCATCCTGGAGGTGAACAAAGAGAATGTGCTAAAGTTGCCAATTCTGGGGCCTGGTGTGAGAGAAAGCTTTTGTTTCCAGAGGTTGTATTTACTCTGGAGACAGTTAATCAAAGCTCTGCATAGCATTGTAATTCTTCTGTTCCCTTCGTATGGGTATGAACTCTCCAGTGTCTGATCCCCGCGACTCTCTTTCAAATCCCTCAGTAAGCTCACTCCAATGCAACTTACATGAGGGCCAGCTAAGAAAGACTCAATCTTTTTCAGAATGACTTTAGATAATTAAATTACATCACTTGTGTTGTTGTATTTCATATTAGCACCATGGACACCAGCTAACTTTCCTACACAGCTGAAATGAGTATCAGGACTGTTTCAGCAGAAGGACATTTAACACTCACAGCCCAAGAAGGGAATTGGAAGGAGCCAGTTCCACTGAGGATGTGAACATGTGGGACAATACGGTCAATTTGCCAAATGCCTAATGTAAAATCATGGAACAATCCACACAGAGACATTCAAAATGAGCAGAAGTTAAAGGTCTTAGATTTTCCGATCTTCTCAATGTGTTATGAACCTTCTTCTTAAATAATCCACGTTACCTTGAACCACACATGGAGAATGCACAAACAGAATCAATGCCTGATAAGTCATTTGTCTTTCATTTAAAAATCACACAGAAAACAGCCTGTCCTCTAAAGTCCTAAGTTCTAAAGTCCTCTGGTGACACCGGTGTTCTTCCCCCGCCCCCCCCCAAGTACAGCTGAACAAAACAATAAATTATTTCAAATGGTCACGTTCTTGATTTGATCTTACACCAAGTCTGGTGTCTACAATAAATGACTCAAAAGCAAAGCAAAGCAGCACTGGAGCTACTTGTCCTGCTGAGAATCTGACAAATCTATTTGAAAGCTTTCTTATAAAGTACAATACTCTCTTTTCAGCAGGGAGTTTTAAAGGGAAGAAACTTTCTCAATACAAGAAATTGTATGCTATTTAACATGCAAATATTATAAGCCTCTTTTAAAGTACAGATACTTGAATAAACAGATTCATAATGCCAGTAAAGGTTTTTTAGCTGGTTATCCTAGACAAATATTAAATGTGAAGATCACTCATTTATTTTTAAACTGCTATTTATTTTTTAAACGGTTCCATTACACAAATGCAAACAAAGAACACCAGAGACAGAGTGCTCTTGAGACAAGTCCCCCGAGCACTGCCTGCGTGCGTACATCCAGCCCAGAATATGCCTTATGGGCAGCAAACTCCAAATAATTTCAGGCTATCTCCTTGGAGAGGATGCTGCTGTATCTAGGATCAGTTCTGGGTGGTCTCCAATTGCATTGGGGAGACTGATTTAATACAGATAATTTAACATAGTAAAGTATTTTGTGACTTTGCGGAATGACGATAGTGAGAAAACTGGCATTTAACGCAGTTCCTTCACCATTTCCATGAGATGAACCACACCAACACCCACCTACATCACCTTCAGTTTGTTAGCCAACTCATTCCAGTGTCAGCCTGCTAAAGCTGGGGAAGGAGCGACGTATGCCAATCCACCGAGTTTGGTGGACAGGGCATTAGACTGTGACGCAGAGCTATGGATTTGTCCTGGGTTTACTACTGCCTCGGCACATCAGTTCACTGTGTCTCTGATTCAGTTTTAACTCTGGTAATCTTGCAGCATGCTTTTGTGTAAATGTCTGCAACTGTGAGCAAGTTGGGGTTTCTTGTGTGCTAGAGTACCAAATCCAAACAGCAGCAGCAAAGCGCCAAGGAGGCTGCCTGCACACCGAAGCTCAGAAGTAGCTCAGGAGCCAGCTGCTCCCCATCTCCCACTGGGAAAGCATTGGGGCATTGCAGCTACACTCCACATTCCCCAGATTGTGGTCTGCTGAGAATCCCCTCATCACATGGCATTTGATCCTTGACTTTTGAGCAGTGGAAACCATGAACTGATGAGATACGATACCTTTTCTGCTTCCCAGTATCACGTTTCAATTAATCATTGCAACAGATACTGCAGAAGGACAATCTATGCTCAGAAGCAGCAAGAAAGGTGATCTGTGACACAAGCTTTGTGTTAAAATGGAGTCTACCACAAGGATGAAATCAAGTCTGTGAAAGACAGCAGAGGAGAGCAATACAACCCCAGCCCACAAACCAGTGCATTCAGATGCTTCAACAAAGGGTCATGGCCAGTTGTAAAAAAATACTTGAACACAAAGCCCTTTTGTATCATCAGAAGATGATTGCAATCTAGTAACTCCAGCTCAATATTCACCTGAAGCATCTCAATTTGCTTCTACACTTCCTCACTTTTACTTTCTAGCATTAGGTCCACGTCAACATCGGAGAGAAAGCTGCTTCTAATTAAGCATGCAAATTCTTATCCCATGCACTTAATTCACACTGTGCTAGCATATGCAACACTGATCAAGTGGCGGAAGCAATTCTAAGCTACAAACAATTAAATGGGGGCTCCTTTCCTTTGCAAAGCATTGCTCTTTGAAGTGGCAGCTTTTTGACTTGCTCTGCCTTTATTAGAAGCTAAGATGGTGCCACTGAAAATCTATGGTGAAGTCTGTCCCCTACCGAATGGCAAAACTCCCAGCAATTTTAACAAGCCCAGGAACCAATTTCATCCCCTGTATCTATAGCAACTCAAGAGGCATAAATTGCATCCATGGGACCTTAAAAGTCAGAAAGCAATAGGTGGCAATCATAACGAAGCTGTTTTTCCCAGGATTCTTAGAAAACAGAAGACAAATAAATAAAAATCCAGAATATTTTAACATTTCATTTCCCCAACCCCTCTTCAATGAGTAGTTTCAAGTCCTCAGTTTCCCACTGCCAGTGGTCAATGGTATCATTCACAGGGATTTTTCTACACCCTTCATTTGCTGGCCTTTCTTAGGACTGTTACAGTTTCCTGTGGGCTTTGGTTGGATTTGTGTTTTTCTTGGCCATAAGATGACCTGAAAATATCAGGCTATTTCAGGCAAAAGTATCAAAAAATAAAGTCAACTCTGCTTTTTCAACCCCTATGGCTGCACCCTTATGCCTTCTGCCATTCTGCCCAGTTAGCATTTTTGAAACTCACTATATATTAATTAATTATTTGTGCATTCAATTGAAACTGCAGAAGCACTTGAGGCAACCAGAATATAATTACTGAGACTGCAATTTGCCAATAGAGATCAGGTTCTTGCAAAAAGTCCAGAAAAGGGCAACAAAGCTGGTGAGGGGTCTGGAGCATAAGTCTTATGAAGAGAGGCTGAGGGAGCTGGGGGTGTTCAGTCTGGGGAAGAGGATACTGAGGGGAGACCTTCTCACTCTCTCCAACTCCCTGAAAGGAGGCTGTAGAGAGGTGGGGGTCGGTCTCTTCTCCCAAGTCACAAATGATAGGACAAGGGCTTCAAGTTGCACCAGGGGAGGTTCAGGTTAGATATTAGGAAATATTTCTTTCCTGAAAGGGTTGTCAGGCATTGGAATGGGCTGCCCAGGGAGGTGGTTGAGTCACCATCCCTGGAGATGTTCGAGAGACAAGTTGACATGGTGCTCGGGCATATGGATTAGTGTTGGGTTGGTGTTGTTTTGGGTGTGGTGTGGGGTTTGTGTGGGGGGTTTTTTTGTCTTTTTCTTTTTTTTCATTGGTTGAACTAGATGATCTTAAAAGGTCCCTTCCAACCTAGGTGATTCTGTGATTCTGTGAAAAAGCACTTCAAGTTCTTCCAAAAAGACCCTTACAGGAGCTGTGCCGTGACTGGCACCTTGGTTTCTCCCATCATCCACAACAGGCCTCTTCTTGCCACAGCATCCCACTTCACACCACAGCAAGGGATGGGGTTGGTCTGGAAAAGCAGCCCTCACCCTGATCACCCACAGCACCTTTCTGCTCCACCTGGGTATTCCTTTGCTTTCTCCATGAGCCAGCTCTGATGAGATGGCAGGATTAGGTGATACCACAATGAGCACTAAAGGCTGCACTTCCATTCTCCTCTTTCTTTCTCAGGAAACCTTCCAAGCTTTCCACAGTACAAATTGACATAGTATTTTAACAAACTGCCTATATCTATGTGGACAGCCAAACATATAATTGAAGGAATATTCTAATATTCAATTAGTCATTTTTTCAACTGCTACAAACCTAACACTGTAATCATGACATTACAGGACACTTGCACAGTTTGATGTGGTCTTTTTATAATAATATAGAAGGCAATGGCATCATTTTGTCCAACTGAAAATCTATATGGTGGCATTGAATCTAAGATTTTACAGTTCCTGAGAGGAATCTCACCATACAAAGAAAAAGAGATAAAAAGCCCCCAAGTGAATTGTACTCCTAATTTGTTGAAAGCTGCACATAAAACAAAACAGCCTTCCACCCAGAACCCTGTAGATTTATCCAGTCCTTCTTGCATGTTAAGGTGCAGTTCTGAAGCAACTGTAAATTATTAAGGGTAAAACTAGAGTTATTTTGACTGATGCCACTTAGAACTGCATTCCTTCTAACCAAAGAAAGAAACATACTGAAGTGCAGACCAATCTAACTGCTTCAAAACTACTTTGATGTAAATGAAATACAGTGATTCAATAAAACAGAAAACAATTTTGCCAGTGGATGTGGGAAGCGCAAAGTGTAAGATACTCTGAGTTTTGTGCACTGTGTTCTGACAGATTTGCAGAGCAAGTCAGTTACGCTGTGATCCAGCAAAACAGGTGAGCATGAAAACCACCCTCTGATGCAACAGAACTTGTCCAAGTCATCATTACTCAAGGACAAAGGTGTAAGCCTTAGAGGGTATCCACCACATCACATGGTTGATTCCTGGAGAATTTTAATCCAAATAAATGCTTTGGAAAACATTCAGTTTCTGGTTGTAACAGTCTACCCATTCTTATTCTATGACCAGAGAACTTGTGAAAGAACTCTTTGGACAAGGCCACTGAGACAAAGGTCCTCTCCTTATGGCCAACTAAATACAATGAGCATTTGGCAGCCCCTGAGTCCCACAGGCAGTCATCAGAGATGCACATCCAGATGATTCTTCTTACTGTTGCTCTTACTGACCTGGCTTCTGTTCCCTATACCCACTACACAGCAGAAGAATAAAAATTTTAACATTGGACCGTAACTGTGCATCCAAGTCACATCTTCACTAAAGGTCCTAAGGCCAGACTGTAACACAAGCTATTACCCCTCAGTTCCCTCAGAACCACAGTTGGTAACTCATATCTTGTCAGTGCCAATTTTCCAGGAAAAGTTTTGTCTGAAGACAGGCTGAGGACAGCCTGTTTCCTTTAGCATTTTGTTGCAACACATAATTACTCTTCATTTAATCATTTGCTTCAAGTGCTCCAGTGGCTCATAAGAAAATCAGTGATACTCACTCACAAGTGCAAGCTCAAAAGGCTTCAGAAACAGATACGCAAAGTTTTACATCTCTGCTTCTTATATGCAGCTGACTTCTCTCCAACCGTGCTACCACTGCTTTGATCTCACAACAGCCAGTTTCCATGCCACCTTTCACTTCTTTTGGGGAAGACCATACTGTTTCATAGTTGGGGTGGTTTAATACTCTTTCAGTTCAGAGATGATATTTCCCAAAGTGGTGTCTACTTCTTTATTTCTAAACACTTATTTGAGCACTTTGGTAATTGGCTTCAATTTTCTAAGATTTGGAGTATAATTTGGGTATCTCTCTGAGAGGAAATATCAGATGCAGGACTAGCTTTCTGGAAAACATAGATGTCGTTTTCATGTTCCTAAATAGCAAATTAGAACTACAGGTTTTCAGTTGTGGGCTTAAAGATCTTGAGAAGAATGCCTATCCACTGGATTATATTTCAACATCATTCGACAGCAATTGCCTAAGTTTTCATGGAGTTTAACTCTTCTCCAGTCACCAGATGGTGCAGGATCAAAATGTTAAGAGATGTCTGTATGGCAGAAAGCTGGGAAATAATTACGAGACTTCTCAATGGTACCAGAAGTAAGTGTGTGCTGCATCACAGCTCCATAACTTCATTAACTTTCTAAGTATTTCTGGACTGTAGCATATTACATTAGAATGGGATTCCAAACTTTAATATATGTATGTTCCACCATCATAACAATCTATTTTAAAATATATGATATATTTAACCTTATTTCTGTGCGACACTAACTTTAGAGTTAGCCTGGATTATTACACTTACTGTAGAGTAAACCTCATTGCTTTCTGGATTTTAGGCTGAAAGTTTCTAAACCCAATGCCATTCTTCAGATTTAACACTATCAACACCTGAAGTGGCTAAACCATCTGGGGCACTATTTAGTCACAATTAGCTCCACAGGCACTCTGGAAAAAGCACCTCAGCCCAAGAGAAAATAATATACGGCCCAGTACCCATACAGTAGTGTAGGAATAAAACACGTGGACAAAAGCTTTGCTGTGGAAACATTCCTGCTGGGGCTACATTAGTTTAGGGATCATTTTCTTAGGCTAACTTTGCTATCTTGACCACTATATCTTGATAATCACCTTTGTGGTTACAGAATAAATTTATAATGAAGCTGAGACTGGAAACCAGCTATTGCACTTCTTAAACAGTGTCCCGATTTCTGGTCTATCCTTCCTCAAAACAAGCACTTCAGGACAACTCAGCTATTAGGTGCAAACTTTACAAGGATGGTAACCGAGTTGCACTCTCAACACTCAGTTGCCAACTGAATTCCAAACAGAGGGTTGGCCTCCCCATGGTCCTGCTGGGTACCTTCTACCAGGGAAACAAGGAGCACTTCTTTGAAGTCTAATAACTGTTGTGCCTGACCCATTCCCACCCCAAAGGGGCTGTACCACACAGGGGCTGTCTGACTTGATGACACCACTTGACACTGGCTGCACTGTGACCACATGAGGCCTCCTGTACAGTGGAGAAGATCAGGACAGCAATGTCCCCACCAGACAAATTGAGCTCCTCTCCATTGGACTCCTTCACACTGGTGTATGTGCAAGACACACTAATGGGCAAAGCCTAAAAATAAGGCCAATTATTATCTTGCTCTTTTTATGCTGCTGTTGTCACTCAGACTGGGTTGGATGGGCTAGACATAGCTAGACAACCTGACAGAGCTTCCTTTTGAAAACTGGAAACTTTGTAAACATCCCCAAAGATTTACCCTTCGGAGCACTCTTGTCATCATCTATTATGGAGGATATAAGTTACTAGGAAGCTGCATTAGACTGATTAGATTTCCTTCACACCCCTACCTCTCTGCTTGTTACTCTGGATAGCTACAACCAATGCACTAAAACATCAGAAGAAAACTTAATCTTCATCAGAGCCTGCCAACAAAAACCTGTAAGTTGACTGGTACAAATTTAGAATATTTCCCATGTGTCTGCTCAAATTAATGGCAAAAAATGTCCTGCAAGCTTATTTACTATAGTATTTTAATGGGAGGTGTGGTTTCATATCACATTTCATCTCAAAAGCATTACTAAACATTTACATCATAGAAAAGAGGAAAGCATATTTATTAGGTTTTATTTTGGGTATCTGACAAATAAGGCACTGTAATACTTCATTTCCACTTACTAAATAAGTCTTTCTTGCACTGTCAAACCCACAGAGAGATAAGTTGCATGGATAGTTCATTTCTACTTTTACAATGAAATAACAGCATTTCAGAAGCAGCATGTAAATTTACTAGGGTGAGGAGGATGGATGTATCTTGTAACCTCTGCAGTTGGCGTGGTCACATAACACATTTCCATGCCACTCTTCATCACCCTCAGACCCTGCTTGGTCACACAGCAGTGATGTGGTACAGTTAGTCTTTCCAGACTTTGCTTTGCCAGGCACAGGTAGTGGAGGCGAGAGCAAACATTCTTCAAATGTGGTCTTTGAGAAGTCAGGGCAGCCACCGAGATAGGCTTATAATCAGGTTAAGAAGAATAATTTTTAAAAGAGACATTGCTCTTTCCTGTTCTAGCTGCAGGTGAGGGGTGTGCTAGCATGACTTCTCTGTGATATGGGATAACATCTTTTGTGGGAACTGAAGGAGTATGACTTCCAATGCTAATTGTCCTTCAAAGTTTCATCTCCTGTTCCCAAGTCAGAAAACTACTGTGGCATGAGACATTACAGTTCTAAGGACACAGTCGCAACGCCTTCAGTTCCATACAGTCACATCCTGTGCTAATCTAAGATAACATCATGTTACTCCAATTACTGGAAAGCTCCACAGAAGTCAGGAAAAAAAATTCACCAGTGTTAAGTGAAAACAATCTTGAACTGATGTTATGCTACAGCATCAAAACGTTCCAGATGGATTGTAATGACCAAAAGTGCAGAGCATCAGCTATATTGGAAAGCTCTGCTGAATTTGATTTGTAGATTTTTTTCCTTTCGCTCCCCCACTTTGGTCTTCTTCACCCCCACCTTATTTTTATCATGTCCCTTTACCAGTGTTCTCAAAGATCCCCATCTGAGTTTGGTTCCTTTGGAACGAAGCCCTGCACATAAAATTATTTAAAGCAATCTTCCTTTTATTCTAATACTGACATTCATAATCCTCTAAGGACTTAAAAGAAAAAGAATGAATAATATCAATTATGGGAAAAAGGCTTTCATAAACTGAAAACGGGTTTTGATCTATTAAAATAAAATTTAAAAAAGTCAGCCATTTGCGTAACATTTCCCAGGCTAATCCCCAACATAATTCAAATGAGATGGTTTAGCATACAGAAAATAATAGAAATTCTTTCTATGGGACAAAAACACAAGGTTTTGTTTATTTAAAATAACTGCAGCTGTGGGATAAAGAGCTTTAGCTGTACCAAACAATTTTCATCAGATATTACAAAAATTGCTTTTCCTCTTCATTCTTTTCAGAATAGAAAAAGAAGTCCAGAAAACATCAGCTGTTGACTATTTCAGATCTTTGGAAGACCCAGGGTCACCTGTACTTGCTTCAAGGGTACAGGAAAAGACAAAAAAAGATGCCTTGCACGAGTAAGAGGAGAACGTCCTACTCCTCCTCACTAGAGAAGTGTATTAATAGCCCTCTGCAAAATGTCTTTTGAGAACAGGCTTGATGATACCTAATGGTCTATCTCCACAACCACCCAGCTATGACAGTAGAACTGGGAAGATGCTATATGTATGGCATGTAAGATCCTCCAATTTATAAGACATCTTTAATTAAACATAAAGGCTTGTTCTAAACCACCAGTTGAAAATGGAAGAACCATAGTTCTTCTGCCCATACTCTCTGCTTTCACTTCAATGCATATCAATGTAAAAACATCATATTTGCAATTTCAATTTTGCAGATTAATATTTGTCGAAGATTTAGCTTACCTCTCTGTTTCCATGAAAATTTCTATATTCCCCCATGCTTATTGACGGAATTTTTCAACCAAACAAACAAAATATTCAAGTATCTTCCCACTTTCTTGAAGGACAACCAAGGAGAAATCATGAGGTCTGGTAGCCATATGTTTTTTTAAAGCTGGGACAGCTCTAGGAATCATGAATCTACATAATGCTTTTATGTCGTGGTTTTCTTGTTCAAAGTGAAGAGCAGAGACCTAATCCATCCTCTGAGCACCTGCAGTTAGAGTCAGAACTGGGACTAGGACTCACATTTCTCCAATTTTTGCTCTCGCTGCTTCCTCTATGTCAAAGCACAACCATCTAACAGTCTGATTTGCTATCAGAACATATATTTTCCCATAGCTCATGGACCTGCCAACCCTGGCTTTCTTCCCTGATACCTCAAGATTACCTCAAACTCAACTTAGAAAACTTGTGTGCAGTTTTGACAGGTGTCAGGTGCTCTGAACCAACTGAGTGATTCTGCATATCTATTTGAGGAAAACATGGAAAAAGATAAAACAGACACAGATACGAGACTGTAATGCACTCAGCGCCACCTAATACAAACTTAACACCAGCTGTGGCCACCGTAGAGGCACCAGCAGCTGCCTTGCTGTCTGTACTGTGCTAACTCAGAACAATCCCCATATGAAGCTGGACAGCTGAGATTCACTGGGAATGTGCATCCATATGGTGTCCTCATGGTACCTGCCAGCTGAGCACCAGGGTTGGCTGGCAGGGGTGATGGGGAAAAAAAAAGCTGTTTTTTCCATTTCATGCCTTTAAGAAGACTGGACTCCTACGGGATAAAAGAGACATCAAGAGTCTGGATAGTGGCTTTTCTTATAAATTAAGTATCAATCCACCTTCAGTGCCAGTGAAACTGAATTTATGTTGGAGAATCATAAATACCCCATGTCCATGGTAGATCCATACCTATGCCTCCAGGGTTAAGTAGGCTGGCCAAGAATGCGCTGTCTCAGGAAGCTTCAGATCTGAATGCTGAAAGGGAATGGGTGAAACCTCAAAAAAGGCTGCACCAAGCTATTTTTTCCTTTCGTTGCTGGACCAAATTTGTCCGGCTTTATTTACTCTGTCCCTCCATAAATCCCAAAAGTATCCAAAAGTATATATGGTCTTCTGCCATATCTACTTCCAGTTGAAAGCCAGAGTTTCCAAGGCATACACAAACTGAAAAACGTGGAGGCAACATTAACACTAGCTTTCCCAAAGTTTATGCTAACCTATCAACAGAACAAACAGACAGAAGCTGAGGGGAAGATAAGAATGCATTCACTTTTCAATAATAGACTTCAAAATAGTTCTTTTTTTTTTTTTTTGGAAGGTAATGTAACTATAGCTCTTTAAATCTATGTGAGATAAATACCTTCTGTCACATTAACATACTCTAATAAATTATTATAAAGTGTTTTCCTATATCTAGGTGAACACAGACTGCAGAGCTGACAAGCCAGCAAAGTTTCTTGGCATTAATCTGTTTCTATTTATTTGCATTGATATATCTCACTGTATTTGATGTTGATAAATTTTACAGCCACTGGTTACATGGTCTTTAAAATGTTAAAGAAAAATTTGCTACTGCACTGGAGGGATGAAAAAAAATAGCTAGAAGCCAATGTTTGTTTTCAAGGTTCAGCCCTCCCAGTTTCATACTTTTCATTTCAAATTTTTAATCCAATCATATTATTACTAGAGTCATGATTCCTGAACACTTAAGATCCCACAAAGGACTCACAAAGCTAGTTAACTATGGAATTTCTTCCACATCTTTCTGCTGCTTCATTGCTATGGAGTAAACAGAAAACTCTCTTTCTCCCCCTTTGTGTTGCTGCATACCACACGCAACACACTATGAACCACAGATACAGTCAGACTTTTTTTTTTTTCCCCCTTCAACTTTATCAAATGCAGCACTCTTCGAAGCATAACTTTCAGGTCTTTAGAGTGCACTGCTCTATACCATTAGCTTCATCTATGAATGCTCTGCAGCCAATTAACCTCTTACACCAAAGAAAAACCAAACAAATAACCTTTAGACAATTTAAAATGCTCAAGATTTCTGTAAGATTCAGGAGCTCAAAAGCCTAGGGAACAAAAGCAAGAAGAATTGTCCTCATCAAAGGCAAAGAGATGTTGCTATAACCTTTTAAAAAAACCTGCTCTTGGAAGTGTTATAGTAAATATGTAAATATGCTTTGAAATCTAATATTCTTCCTGAAGTGGAAGCCCTGGAGTACAAGAGCTCTTTGAGAGTATGTTTTGGTTTCATGGGATTGTACAGATACGATACTGAGCTGTGACCAGCAAGGCCAGGAGTCATCGCTACCATACCCTCTTGCAAGAAGGTAGCAGGGAGGAGAGCTGTCCCCATGAAAGGAACGGATAATGAACGGATTTGCACTGTGGCAGCATCCGGAGGCTGCAGACCAGGCACTAAGAATCTATTAGCCCAACACATTCCATGAGTTTCTACCTCAATGTAAAATAATCTGAAACATTTCTTACGTCCCTTCCCCATCTCCCTCATGCGGGATTCCCTCACTTCACACAGCTTTTCACGTCTGCTCATTATGTTTCTGCTTCCCACAATAGCAGGTTTTAGAGCTGACATACCCTATGTTGCCAAAGCCGTTGTACTGCTCTGCATTAGCTGAGCACCTCATGTCTCACCTTCCTTTGAGAGTAACTCATCTCACCACTCTCTCACCACAGCACTACTCTCAGGCTGGAGGCTCTGATGGGTTTCCCAGAAAGGGGAATCCTTAGCTGAGTCCCAGAAAATGACTGCCTTTTCCAGCTGGAGTCTAAATTACACAAAATTTCCTTCTCTAGCTGTATTGCACTATTAGAAATTACTTGCGCTTTCTTTCTCTTCTCTGTAAAAGCAATGAAATTTCAGTTCTTCTTCCCCCAAGGGTTCTAGCTCCAGCCCACTGATACACTGAAGAGGATCAGAAGATAGGAGCAGCCATTAGTCTTTGTCCTCAGAAGACTGTTTCTCACTGTGGAACATGGGTTGGTGCTGTTATGGTGAGTTATGTCCCAGCTACAGTGCAGGTTAAGGACATTTCTGGGCCAGAAGAGTAGTACAATGAAATCAGGTGTTTCACAGGCTTGGAAGATTCAGCAAGAGCAGAAACACATGCACCATGTGGAAAAGACAGCACGGGGCTGAGTCCACAGGACAGTCTCCAACAGGAAGGCACAGGTTGATGTTAAGCTGCTTTCTGCCAGGCCAGTGCACTGAATAAGTACTCTTCAGGAGTGCTATGTAACTCTTGCAAGCAGCCAGTCCTGAACAGTGGGTAGCTCATGATCAGCTTTAAGGAATGAAACCAAATCACGTTACAAAGTGTTTTATCTTCTGTCCAATTCATGTCTCATAAATTTGAGGCAGGGGATTGGTAAGGTACCCATTGCTTGTGAAGTATCTTCCACAAATATTCCCTGGACTACCTCCAGGGGAAAGAACTCCCTCTTTCAATTCTGTCTGTTAACTCCTTCAGAAACTTATAAATGGCATCTGGAGATTTTGTATGCAAAAAATTATAGCAATGCTTTGTTTTATGGGTGTAACCCCAAAATTTCAAAAGGCTTTCTCCTCCGTGAGGTTGCCAAATCTCTTTCTGTTCCCAGGCAGGGCTCCATGGGACATGCAGTGGCATTCACACCAGTGTCTGCAGCCGCAGGACCAGAGGTGAGGGCCTGGGTTGAGATGCAACCTCTGAGCAATGCAGGGAGGCTCCCACCCTGGCATCTGCCCCGCGTCAGAGATGGCCTGGAGCAAGCCCCAAGTAGGAGCCAAGGGAAGCAGCTGCAGGAAAAGCATGAGGAAGAAAAAGCTACTGTCTGGTTTTGCTTTAAGAGAAAGCACAAGCAAGATAGGAATTATTTGATTTGCCCAATCATGCTTCTAATTTTCATTATGGAGAGACAGGGCACACTGATAGTGCTGGAAAATCCATCACAAAATAAAATCACCCGACTCCAGCCTTGTCCTTTACTTTTGCCTTTTCTGCACTCGTCAAGAGTTGGAAGTTGATTGTGGGGGAGGACCCTCATCTGCACTGTATTGATTTACAGAGGCACTCATCCAAAAATAATATTCTGGGTTGAGTTCCTGGAGAGGGACGTTGGGGTTTTGTGGTGGGGAAAAGCTGGCAACCTTGACTCTGATCTGTAAAAATCTTCCTTCACCCCTTACACATTTATTGGTTGTTTTCACACCTTACACTCTTTGAAGGGTTATATACAGTAACATGATGCTGCCTGGAGCTTCAGATTTTTCAAAGCTTGAAGCAACCCGTTGCCCCCCAAGAAATCCCCCAAAAAGGTCAGATCTGCCTTGATTGCCTTCCTAACTTTTCCCTGCCTTTTTGTTTTTGAAAGAACTGTGCCACTTATGTGTGTTCTAACATAGCCTTCTTAACTCAACAAAAATGGCATATCTAAAGCTTTAACTGCAATATGTCCTATATAGACATATGAAGCATATTTCTTTTTTATTCATATTTTATTGGAAGTCTTACAAAGCATACAGAACAGATGCCAGTACATCAAATTCATCATGCCGAGCCTTGATTATACAGACCCCGAAGCCCCAACACTGCCATACAATCCTTCCTTTCAGGAAATAAAAGCCAAAGACCAGTTTTCCCGCAGGACCACTTGTGGGTATAATCTGAAGCCCTTATTACCGGAGGTTCCTTGGATACGATTTAAAGTTTGAAAGTTCCTCATATAGCTGTTCACTCATCATAAGGTACCTCTCAAAGTCTAGGCATGCTGCTAAAAGTAGGAACACCCATCCAAAACCAGGGAAGCACTCAGCCAAATATCTGCTTCCAGCTTAGTAGCAGCAGCCTTCTCATTTTCTCTGAGTAAGAGAGCAGCAGATGAGGAGAGAGATTAAGTGTGCAGAGAGTGCAACATCCCAAATATCCAGCACCAGAAGTGGCTACTACATGCAAGCAAACATCACTATAATCACAATGAAACAGGATTGTCACCTGAATGAAATCTAATTTGCAAGGAGGAGGGAAAATAGTTCCTTGAGAGCTTGACATGCTATGACTAAATAGCAATTAAAAATAAATTAATAGAGCAGATTCTCATTGGCCCAACATTTCCTCCTATAGTTTGTGGTACAAATCAAAGCAAGCAGGACATCCTCTGAAATTTTAGATTTATTTACACGTGTTTGGGCTGACCATGTTTACTCACTCGGGGTTTCACTCCACCACTTGTTAATGCATTTGGCATGCTCTCATGTAAATAAATCTAGGATTTCAAAGGAAGGTCATTCTCTATTCCCCCCTCCATGCAGAGGGAACATGCCAGAGCTATGCTGAGGATATGGAATGAGATCACTCAAGATCAGAGTCACCATGGGTGGGTAATGATGAGGTTACCCCTATGGTGTGCGGAGATGTATTCCAAACCCTCATTATAGTTATGATATATTCACAGCAACACAACAAAGCCATCTTTGAAACTGTTCCTTGATTTTAAGTCTACTTGCTGCTTTATGGAAGCCACACCACTGCTGCAGTGATTTTCTGCTGATGTAATGCTAAATGGCAGCAAATGGGGAAAAAAGGCAGCAGGGGAAGGGGAGGGGGAAGAATGGGGGAATATGGAGAAGGGAATGGAAGGAAAGGATGGTGGAGGCAAATGATGGAAAACTAAGGCTCCCCCAAGCATATGAGGATGTAACTTCAGAACAATTCGAAATCAGAATCTTCTAGGTTGGAAGAGACCTTCAAGATCATCTTGTCCAACCATCAACCTAACTCTGACGAAAAATAAACACCCATACAACAAACAAAATGCAACACCATCACTAAACCATCACCATCACTCCCAGCACCCATGTCATCCCAACTTTTGAACACCTCCAGGGATAGTCCCTCAACCACCACCCTGGGCAGCCCATTCCAATGTCTCATAACCCTTTCAGTGAAAAATTTTTTCCTAATATCCAAGCCTGAACCTCCCCTGGCACAACTTGAGGCCGTTTCCTCTAGTCCTGTCGCCTGTGACTTGGGAGAGAGACCGACTCCCATCTCTCTACACCCTCCTTTCAGGGAGTTGGAGAGAGCGAGAAGGTCTCACCTCGGCCTCCTTTTCTCCAGGCTGAATAACCCCACTTGTTTATAAATATCTGTTTAATAATCACTATAAGGATTCAACTGTGTGTGTAGATCCAAGTACTTACATGCCTAGCCAGGTCAGGGGAGACTCTAGTTTAACTGCACTCAGAATCAGACCCTGTCAAGCCCTGTGCTCTATTTTTTTGTTTGTTATTTAGAACTTTTCTGTCAAACAAGAGCTTCTTCAAACTCAGTCACACACTGGAAGTTGCAAAAATTTCAGTTTTTTGACCAAAAAAGGATTCAGTGTTAGACAGACGAGAACACGGCTCCATCAACCATAAAATGCCTGCACCAATTCACTTCCTTCATGAGTCCAGGCAACTGCACTAGTCCTTGCCAAGGCAATACCCTGCAATGCATAATCATCAGTTCTGATCCCATCTGACATATATTTTTTTCGTATTTATTCTGTGCTTTTGTGGGAATAAAGTCTATGTTGGTTTTTAGCTTTATTTTTCAAACTTTATGATAAAGAGTTTTGAATTTATTTTACTTAGAATAGAATTTTCTTTCGTTTAGATACATCTGGCTAGTTGGAATAGAACATAACTATAGCTGGCTGCATCCCTAGAGTTTAAAGGAATGTTTCTGGTCACAGGGGTTTAGTTCAAAATTTATTTCAGGATTATGCACTCAAGGATTAAGACAAAATAAAATCCATACAACACATACTATTTTATATTTAAAATTTAGAAACTGCTTTGAAAACCCCAGCCAGCAAAAATATATGTTTTTAAATTGTGAAAGATGATTGTTAATCTTTCAAGTTTTAATGCTGAAATTACCTTTTTAGAAAATGCACATATCTGCGAAATGCCTGTTTGCATAAAATGACAGGATTTTTTGAAGTCATACTTCAAATGGGGATTTTTGTTTGTTTTTTATTTCTTTTGAAGAATGTACCACATTGATATCCCTAATTCTTCTTCTGTACTTAAGAAGGGATTTCTGAAAACACTTAATATTGCATCCTTCCCAGATTTATCCAAGTGGTGGCTTAAATGAGAACCGAATTAGGTCATAATAGAAGACTTCTGAAAATCCCAAGCTGATCCTTACTATTATCTCATTTAGGTCAAGGTAGCTTATTTTTTTCTGGGTAATGAACTAATGCTTGTAAGAATACAGATTTTCAGAACTCAAGAAGAATGCAAGAGGGAATTTTAACATCTGGGGGTTTACTCAGGTTTTGGTGTGAGATACCAGCAGGAGGAGAGATGCCCCGCGTGTGACAGACTATGAGATGACACAAAAAGCTGCAACTCCACTGAGACCAGTAACGGTTTGTTTCAGTAAAGCTATGGTAGCTAACCTGCTTTACACAAAGCACTCAGTAAACTCTACAGAGTTTATGTTATTCAGGAGCAGCTGGTACGTTTTGCCATCCTGATGGTCCTCAGGAGGAACTCTTACAGAAGTCAGTGTAAAGACTGTCACTGACTTCAGTGGTTCAAAGAAAGCAGGCTTCCCATGCTATGACAAATGTCAAAGCTGCCCTGTCCCATCCTGCCCATCCTTTTTCCTCCTCTGTGTACATCCAGCTCCACAGCCAACCCCAAAACCCCAGCCATATGGTCCTCAGTAGAAGCACCACCATCTGCATGCACTTCAACAAATCACATCTAACACAACAATGGGAAGTGGATCGTCAGAATGTCTTTTGTCTCATGGGACTAAGCAGCAATAGATCAATATAATAGATAAATATTAGAACAGTACAAGTTTACAAGTGGGTTACTAATAAGCAAAACCACAAAAGCAAAAACCAGCCTGTTCCCTGGTTTCCAATGTAACATCATTCCACAAAAGCAAAAACCAGCCTGTTCCCTGGTTTCCAATGTAACATCATTCTCCCTCCACCACATTCAGCTCCGAATATTATCTGCCAGTCTCTTTTCACCTGGCTCCCACTAGAGCTGACCACAGCTAAACTAACACGATCTTATTGTCAGGTGATGATTCAGCTGAATTAAATTTTTGTATGAAACTACCCAGCTCAGATGAGGGGCACTTTTAATAGTTCCTGGAAAGCCAAACAGCAGTGCAAAAGGGATACAGGACTTCCAGCAATTAGCCAAAGGAGAAGCTTAGAGAAAAACATTGTACTGATCAGCAGCATGAGACTCGACAAAACATAACCATATTTACTACCATACTTAAATTGTAGTGAGAAGGAGCCACAGTGGCACTTTCAGCTCTTTGCTTCCCTTTTGGAAACAGAATTCTATCATGTTTTTTCTTTTCTTATCTTTAGCTAAGGTTTGATTGAAACTCCTCTTAACCAAGCCTATTCGCTCATCCACAGCTTCATAGCACAGTAGCTGTGTTTGAGAAGTACGAGTGGTTTTGCGCAGGGTTTGTGGATATATCTGCTGGGAGGAGGGAAAATTATTTTTAGACATATCCTGATGCATCATGGTGTTTATGTAGAAAATTTAAAAACAGTTGGTCAGAGAAAAATTGACTTTTACCAAGTTAGCACATGAGTGAGAGCTGACTCACATTTTTATTGTCTGAGTGGGTCTCATCTACTGGAACCATCATTTCCAGTAGTCATATCTTGTAGTTCTCACATCATCAATTCTTTCTCTGCATGTTTCTCCCACACATATTTCAATTTTTAAGTACCAAGAATAAGGGAAGTGGGAACACCCTCTTCATTCCAGTATGCAAAAAACGCCACTGTTTTGGGGTTAAAATCTGAAAGGTAGTTGCAGGATACAGATACTAGGCTGTTAGCATCTCCCAACTACTTTGTGCAAAGGAGTTGTGGAAGACACAAAGAGATGTCCCAGCAAGGAAACACTGCCACGTTTTTATCATAGAAGTCTTTCCCAAGATATTCCAAATAAAGTAAATTATGAGTGATCTTTAAGAGACAAATTTCTTTTCACTGAGATATTTTCACATGAACATTAATATACCTGAGACTTTTGTTGCACGAGCCAAGTAATCACAGAATCATAAACACGGAAGACATCACGCAATGCATGCTCCCATCCTGGGACAGGACCAGCCCTAAATTTGTCAGTTCTTCAAAACCTTTATCTAGCCTATCTTGTTCTCACTGATGCAAACTGCACCATTTCCCCAGGCATTTCTGTCTCAGTGATTTACTGTTCTTACTATCAATTTTTGTTTCTAATGTCTATTTAAACCTAGTCCTTCTTATCCTAACCTCTGGTATGAGGACCAGAGTTTCCTTTTAACATTGCCTAACTTACTATTATGCAAAACAAAATTTTGAATAAGAAGAAACCCGATTTTTTTCAAAAAATAAATCCAGCAGTTAAGATTTCAAAATATGAGGGTTGGGTTTTGTTTTGTTTTGCTTTTTTCCTTTGTTTTAATGCACATCTTTCACTTACTGGTTGGAGTGAACAGCGTATGAAAAAGCTGTCTTTATGGTCTCTCAGAAATCTAGTCCCAATCTGGATATGCAATAAAAAAGAAAAGGCAGACTACTCTCACGGGACTAGAAACCTAATTTCTGGACCAGAATGGTTTCTGGAAAGTTAAACTTTCAGATTCCTATCTGAGGAACTGAGCTATTTGAGATTCGCCCGTCATTTGCTGGTGCAGTCGAGCTTTTCACCTCAGAGACTTCAGTTTAAATCCTGGTTTAGGTCACATCGAAAATGAGTTTGGTGGTTTGTGTCCTAGTGGACTTCTGTCAACATTGAAAAACCACCATACAATCTGGCACAACTGGACATTTTTGCTTAAAAGAAAGCCTGGACTGGAATGCCAAAGGTCATTATAAATTGAGACAGAAGTGCAATATTACAGCTACATGAAGAATTTTGAACAGCACCTGACACAAAGGCCAGTGACAAGCAATATAAATTCACTGATAGCTTAATGGGAAGTGTTTATTTTTTGTCCAAAATCATAAATATTTCATCAGTACCTTCACATATTATTTCAAAAAAATCTGGTGAGAACCTCATAACAAGTAATGATGACAGAGAAACTGATCTTAGACACTGTGTTTTAAATTAAATTAAATGATTAGCAATATGCTTTACCATCATCCCCACAGAAAATAGCTGGGAAATGATTTGTTGTACAAAAATATTTCTGTATGAAGACATATTAAAAAGTTTGATACCGTTGTTTTTGAGGGAAATAGAGAAAATAAGGTAAGTCAGAGATAATCATGAATTCTAGATCAGAGTAGGGATTTTACATTTACCGTACTAGAAAAACCCAAGCCTAGAGCAAAACCAAAAAAAATGCAATTAATGCCTTTCACTCTTGTTGTCCTTTTACACAAATTATTTCAGTGCAGATTGGATATTAAAGTGTCAAATTAGACAGACAATTAAGATTCTGTAGCCTTCACTCAGTGTAGTAAAAATGTCTGAATGAGCAGGACATTCAGGGAAGCATCGGGGCGTTTACCTTTCTGCAATTACAGAAATGCATTTAGATTAAACCATTCTGCTGTCTGTGGCTTTAATGAAGACCACTTGCCTTGCCTAATCAAAAACCCAAAAAGTATATATTTGAGAACCAAAAATATCTTGGTTTAATGATGCACATAGGCAGAAGTTTATAAGTGGGTAAGCTTCCTTACTGTACAGCCTCAGTGCACCTGTGCAACAGCTGGAATTAATCTATTGAAGACTGTATTTTAGAAGCCATTGCCAGATTTTAGGCTGGAAACTGAATAGTGCCCCACCCAGCCAGTTCCAGTCCATAAACTACTTTTAACATTTTAGTGAGGGTAGAACAATCGTATTTTGTGGGTTAAAGAAATTCAGGGTTGATTTATGTGTTGCGAATTTAAAGAGGAGAAAACAGGAAAAGTCAGCCAACAAGAAAACAACCTAACAGCACAGAACGTCTACACTTATTGATAAATGTGATTGATGTTGTGCTAGATTCATTACAGAACAGGTATCTACAAACAGGATTCTGATCAGTACCAGCCAAATTTCAGAAGAAATAAGAGCTGTACTTCGTCCATGTCTTTCAACAGTTACATATCTTAACAGTCTGCACCAACAAACATATACACTTAGACTTAAAGATCAAATACTCTGCCCGAGGGTAGAGCACCAATAACTATCAGTCAAATGACAGAACAGTAAGTAACTGAGGCTCTGAAGCCTACAGGCTTTCCCAGCAGTGATTTAGGAAACCTATCTTTGGACACTTCTTTATTTTTTTCCCTCCTCCCCCTCCAATCATGGGTAAAATCATGATACCACTGACCTAAGTAGACCCAGGTTTTTAACCATTAGCCTTACCATACAAATCCATCTGTTAAACAGATGGTATGAGATCAGGGTATGATCTCATACCTTCTTGGGCACAATATTAAATCCATGTGATCACACCCAAAGCATCTAGAACAAAGGATCTGGATGTACAAGACCACCTCAGCACCACTGCTTCATCACGAAGATGAGCACAGCTCTCTTTTCCAAACATGCAGAAGGCAGTTTTTTTCAAAAACAACCATGAAAATGTTGTCTTGCCTGCTCTGTAAGCTCTGAGACGCTGTGACACTATTCCTAAGGCTAAGGGTTGAACACAGTTCTTGATACACTGCCCCTTCTCCATTCTGTTTCTGAACCCACTCTACTAGCTTTGAAGATCACTAGACTGAAAAGTGAAATGTCATAACAAAATTAAGCAAAATTATTACTGAAAAAAATAAACCCTCCTTAATGTTGTGATTAAACAGTCAATTTATGGCCATCTGGAAAAGTTATTCCACAAACAGTGAATCTAATCTAGTGACCATTTCTACACATTCAGGTGCTAATGTTGCTCTATGTTCTAAGAGAGCATCTTAATACTACTTGGCAATGTTCTGCTTTATATAATAGATGGAGGATTTGTTTTCTTGACTTTCCCTTTCCATCAGCTACAGATGAACATCTTAGCTCACTATCTGGCTCAACAGATATCTGATATAAAGTGAGGCTGCTCCTCAGAAGAGGCTGATGAAAACTTATCTCACAAGCTGTGACATCCCAGTGGTTAGACATCCATCTAGGGGTGGGACCCTGGATTGCGTTCCTTGTTTTGGGGCCTAATTATGTGTGACCTAAAGCGCCATCACAACCACAGAAATCAATAGTTCTCCCGAGTCTGGTGACCAGGACCTAACTCTGGGAGAAGCTCTGCTTTAGATCAAACAGGTCATTCAAGGCTGAATGAAGTGGGAACACTAGCTTTTCATTTTAATGAGCAAGAGGGAGAGAAACTAGCTGCAGTTGACCTGAAGCAAATGTTTTTTCTAAAAGTTTTGCTGAACTGGAAAATCAACTTTTCACAAAGCCCCTAATCAACACAGGCTTTTATGTTAAATACAGATGGATAAACCCCCCTATTGTATATTACTTTTTTTTTTTTTTTCCATAGAACTAGCTTTGCTTATACTAAACTAAAAGTTTGAGCACAGACACTAAGAGGTACAAGGTGAGTCTTCTAATCCCATAGTTCAATCTAGGGAAATTAGAAAACCTTATTCAAAGGATTTATCAATGAGTTTCAGTTAATCAATCACAAAAGAAGTATCTCAGTCTGCATATAATTTAACGTTAAAAGGAAAAGCAGCTTACCAGAAACATGCATTTGAAAACATGAAGTAAGCAAACCCCCAACCAAAGTAAAACTGCAGATCTCCAAATTGCCAAGGCTGTGGGGTGAGAAGATGAAGTCAAATTCCCGCAGTGTGAGAACATGCATATGCCAATTACATCTGGAAACACACAACTTGTGGTTTTCTTTGGAGGCTGAAGGTTTTGCCACAATAGAACGTGAGAGTGTCTCTCTGTTGGTGACAAGCCCTTTCACATGTCCTTGCCCTGAAAAGAAAGGAATGCCAAAACACCAAGTCACTTCTGCATCTCCTGTCACTATATTTTTCTTTCCCATGCTCATCTTGGCCAGCTCATCTTTATTGGAACAGCTTGATGGTATTCTGGAATAGCAAGGCAGCCTGTCAGACACTTCCCATCCTGATACATGGCTCTTGCTGGTCTTGGCCATATTTCATCACGCGGATTTACAGGGACAGACAAACAGCTAACTTACAGATGGACAACTGATGGACAACTACTTGCAGTGGAGCTCCGCAAGTAAGTGTGGACTCTAAACTTCATTTTAAGTTTCAGTTCTTGGTACAGGCTTCACAGCAAAAATTACCAAATTTTCTAATACGATTTCCTTAACAACAAGCTCTGCAGAAATTCCTTTTGACAAAATTCACCTATGCTTTCATGAAACATCTAGAGATTTTGACAGATAGAAGCTTAAGTGCTCACTATATTTCACCATCTGAATGACTTCTGTATAACCATACTATTTGTTTGCTCAAATATTTTCTTAAAAATACTCCAGAATGCTTGAGAAGTGCTATAAATTTCCCATCTGTGAAATAGGAACTAGACACAGAGACATTAAGGACCAGATACTCATCTCCTTCCCTATCAACCCCATGATAAAAGGCAAAGTCTGAACGCAAGCACCTAATGTTCTTGAAGTGAAATTTGGACTCTCAAAATCTCAGCACCTCTTTCACAAACACGCTGCCAAGAAAAAACTTTTTTCAGTAAAAAAATATATTTAAGTACCTAAAGTTTTTTCACTGTGCTTGCAGAGGACTGCAACCCTCTCACCATAAAAGAGAGTCTTTATTCTCATCTCACGCAAAAGCCTGTTTGGGAATTAAAGATTAGGAGGAGTCCGTAAGCCCAATATCCCTTAAGGAATCTGCAGCATACCCAAAACAGGCTTCCTATATTGAGTTCAATACCACATACAACAGAATTTGGCTTTGGCATCTAAAGAAAACATATTCGCATTTGGTAAACTGCAAAATGAAACCATAGCTAAATTAGCATGAATCATCTGAATCACCTGAACAAAGCTTTAGATGAAATCCATCCTCAAAAGAAATGACAACAGAGATGATTTCTAAATGTGACAGGATTCAGAGTAGATTACAGCGTAAAAACAAAGTCCAATATCAAAGGTGCATTCAGGAGAGGAACAACAGTGACATTCCTACACAACATTGCCAATGTACAGGGGCACATCTACATGCTCCAAGTTCACAACTATTTCTGGGGGAAACTCCCAATGAATGTTGCAATAGAAAGTGTTAAAATCACAGCTCTGCCTTCTGCACACATGCCATAAATAAAGAGTAATCACTTGATGTGCTTCAGGTTCCACTTATAACATTAACCATTAAGGAACTTGTATGCTCATTATTGCCCTTGTAAAGTGCAATAGAAATCCATTGCAAGAGCATTTAAATTTCAAGCTCATATTGCAAAAGAGATAATGATAAACAAGTAAAAGAACTACAGTGCTAAAAGACATACTGAAGAGCATTCCCAGTGTTGGAGTCCCAACTACTACTGTGGCATTATGTTTAGCTCTGCTTGCCCAACTCACTGAAGTTCATCATGCAAAACTTTGCAAAGTGAGTTCACAGAGATTGGACAAGTGTTCCCACTTTGGTCCAATGGCATATAACAGGAGAGCGAAAAGCAACTGAAAATGAAATGCAAAGGGAGGAACTCTTTCACTATGACCTCTTCCTTACCTAAATCTTATAAATTAAGACAAATTTATTCTTAAACACAAATATATGTTGCATCTTGCATAGTTTAAGTTGAACGGGAGACACCAGTGAGTGCCATTTGGGCAGAACTAAAGTGGGGCAATGACTTCTTTGAGCTGTGGTTTCAAGCACAAAGTCTGGTCCCACAAAAAAAAAAAATACTAAAAAGCTGACAACCTCAGACAGCACAAGGCTGCATTATCCTGAGGATGCAGGTGCTGTAGGGATGGAGACATGAGCCATACTGATTCCCTGGCCATGGGAAGGTATAATAGCATGTGTTACTCACACAATGTACTCAACATCATACCGTTTCTTTCCAAAACAGGAAACAAAACTCTAGCAAAAATTACTGCCAGTCTGAAGATTATATACATCTACTCAGGCAATTAAATTCAATACTCAAAAATCTTGACTGGCATTAAGAAAGCAAATCACTTTGTCCAAGTCCTCCCTCCTGCCAGACCTGGCAGATGTCTCTCTCCCAGCTGCAAGCCTTGCTCTCAGCACTCCAGCCACTCATCGCGCTGTAGGTTCAGCTGCGACGGATGTAACTTGTGCTGGCAACCACCAGCCCATATCATTCTGCTTCCTATGCAGCTGCTCATAACTCTAAGCCTCTCCACAGCACTGAGCCTTCAATCAAAACAAATTGTTTGTTTCTTTCTGACCACAAGAAGCAGTCTGGTTTCATCGTTTGCTTTGGCTACATTGCCTGAAGCTGTAATGCTAGGAACTCTACTCAGCCCTCTCCGGAGCTAAAGCCATACGGTTGCAGTTTACAGTTCTGACTGACAAAGCAAAATAATTCACAACCACTTTTGAGGCCATAGCACTCGCCAAGGAATCCTTCTTTGTATGCCTTGTTCATATTCTGAACTCCTACACGAGCATGAAGGTGAAGATATTGGCTGAAGGGTTTCGAAGGATGGCTTGAGAAAGGGTTTCCAAAGATGGCAGAGCACACAACGCAGGGATACTTGAGCTGATACTTGAGCACAGGAATGGAAAGCCACCCAGCCCATGCAGTGTGGGGCTCCACAGGTACCAGTTCACCCTATTGTTCCCAGCTCCCACACCTCCTTGTCTTACCCTAGTCTGCACTGCAGGGTAGGCATACCCAGAGGAAACGATCTGCTTTCACTCCTGTGATGGCAGGCTGGGAACAGAAAGAGAAATAACTTTTGTGAACCTAATTTTCTGACTTCTTGGTCCTCCTGGCTGCTTGAAGAGCTACCGTGAATCTCGTACTTCATGCTCTGCTTGCTCACATTGCTGCCTTAGCCTTCTGCAGTCCCCAGCTCCCTGACACACCTCCTAATTGTAAAACACAGCCACCAGCAGAAACTTGTGATAAGCCTCAGCATGGGTCCAATCCCACAGCTATTGGAGACAGAGGAAAACTATACTGGACTGGGACAAATCTGTAAATTAAACTCCCATCTTTTGTATCATCTAATGGTATGTCAGAAGATCGTAACACACTCTAAAAGAGGGTAACACAATGGGGTTTCCTGAGACTGGAAGGGACTGGAGCCAGTGACACAGGAGGTTCTATCCCTTCCCATGCTCTTCTTTTCTTTCCATGCTCCCTTCTTGCTGCCACACATCTAAATTAAGGCTATAAACTAATTTTAACTGTAAGGAGTATGGGGTTGAATCTTTTGAGTACCTGACACACTGTAGGAGCAGGGTAACTAAAAATGCTTATGTAAATTCATCTTTGATTTTGTAATCAATTTAGTTCACTAATTTGTTGCAGGGATTGGCTGCAGTAGCATGCCAGAATTTTTACTGCCTCTCTGCCATGAAACTGACAAGCATAGGTTTTCTGTTTTTGTTTTTACTTCCTTTCAAGTGTAATAACTTCCCTTTTCATAAAATGCCAACATATTCTTTTAAAACTGTCAGGCTGCCATCAACCTGGTCATGTTCCAGTGCCAGGCCATAGCCAGACAGGATGAGTTACAAGGTAATCTTTTCCCTGCCAAACAATACAAAGATATTGGCACCTTTCTCATGGCTGCAAATCAGCCCAAAGGGCCACAGAAATCAGAAACCTGAGAATGACTTCTTCCTCTTTTTGGTGTTTGCCTTGCGAGGAAAGTAGTGTTCTGCAAGGAATCTAATGTTTTCATTAATAGCAGGCTGGCTTCTTCCCTTTCTCCAGGTCTTTTCATCCACAAAAGTCCTGGATATGATTTTAATGAAATTGAGGATGTCTTCCCCTTCCCTCCAAGTTACACACTGGATTTATGCAGACTGGTTTCAAGGAAATGCTACCCCCAAGATGAAATACAAAGCAGCTGCACAACTTTGGCAGGGGAGTTGCACAAACGCCACCGAAAAGTGAATTGCTGTCTCGGCCTAACTGCAAGTGCGTGGATATTCCTGTTCAGGAAGGCCACGCAGCAGTGGAGACTGTCCCTTACATCATGCAGAAATAACAGTAGAAGAGGACACGGAACCAGAGCATTGACCCCATTTTTTCCATATGGCTGACACTGAAAATGAGGCTTTTCAAAGTCCATCAGCTGGCAAATTAATACATCAGCATAGTAAGAGTTTTAAGATGCATCTTTAAAGCAGTGGTAATGTCACATGATTTTGAGACTGGGCCTGCGTTCTTGCCTGTTATAGTTCCTTCAAATTCCTGCTGCTTTTAAATGATTTGGTACCAAACGTCCACCTCTGACCTCCACCCTCATCTGGGATTTCAAAGGAGAAAGCATCAAACTCTTAATTTCATAGTTCTGAAAGGGCATCAAGAATTGTGATGAAAGCAAGTATCTCCCTCCAGTACATACCCCTTATCTATCTTAGTAAATGCAGAGCTGGCAGCTTTGCACATGCAGACAAGTAGGGATTGCAAAAACATCCAGTTAGTGTTGTTGAGAGAATCTTCTTCTCTCCCTCCCTCTCCCCCCTCCCAATCTATTTTAATTGCATGACCATAAAGCATACAGTCAACCTAGCAACATTAGCACCTCAGTTCTTCCTCATACCAATTTATTGAGCAGGATGGTACCTTTGGTTGCCAAGCTGCGAAAAGTTAGCCTGGACTCTGACTGAAGTCAAGCTGGTTTTCATTTGGCCTACATAGCACCACCAGTAACAGATTCCTGGAGCCAGACTCTGCCCTCAACTCAATGTGGACAACTCCCTGCTTCCAGTAAGGTAGAACAAGGGTAAATTAAAGGCAGGAACTGCAACCACAGTAGCAAAATAGTTAACAATGCCAAGACTTATTCCAAAACTGAGATAGCTGCACACTTTGGCAATGCTTGCAGCAATAAAAATAGTAAATATTAATTTCTTTTCCAATAGCAAGCATATAGGGGTATGTTATCAGGTATTTGCTGATAATGGTGTGTTATGGAGTGACAATGGTGTGTTATGAAGTGATAATAGTATGGAGGAAAAGTGCAACTTTTTCAGAATGACTTTTAGAAGTAGAAATGTTCTCTGGAAAGCATCGGGTTAACTAATATATTACTGAATTTTACTTATAATTACTTGCTATTAGAACAAATATGCATGTCTATCCACAAATGGCACTGGCAGAAATGCCCATACGTGAAGTATACATCCATCAGACACATCCTCTTTGAAAACTCAAGATTATTGCTGTAATTCAGTCAGTTTTAGGCTCTACACAAACTTTTCAGCAATAGAGAACAGTCATTTAACAAAGGACTTGGGCAAAATATCATCTTTGAGAAACTTGAATAATAATTTATAGCAACAGGTTACAGCTACCCAGATGGATAAAGGTCCATAGCTCTGGTACTCACTGTTCTGGTGTTTGCATCCTTTAATTGAACACAAGGTATCATTAGAAAAGTAATGTTTGCAGTCACTTTAGAAGTCACAAACCTTGAAATGTGCAGCAGTAGAGAGATGGTAACTGAAAGTTTGAGACAAGCACACAGATGACAGTAAAACTTTCACAATAGTTCAGCCCAGTTGTTCTGGAAGCATGAAAAGAATGATTAAAGAAAATAAAAAAGAGAAAAACGATACAGATCACTAAAAGCATGAAGTGATTTGGGAGTTTGTCTAGTTCTGCTTAGGATGCCAAATGAACCGCTCACCAAAGGAAAACAATATCCACTAAGGAAAGGAAATCAGATGAATACACAATTTATACACCATCTAGATAAGCGATATTTACCTTCAGATAACTTTAAATTCAACTACTGAAATCAAGTATTTCCGGTTTTCAAAACTCTTATGACTTAGACCAACATCTTAATAGCTCTAATCCATGTAGTTGGGGAATAAAAAAAAAAAAAAAGAAGAAAACCAAACAGAGCTTGAGGTACCTTACAGTCCAACTTGATCTGTTACTGGATACACAGCAAGATAAGGTACATTCAACAAGGAAGTCCTCAGGCAATCTTCTGCCTATAGAGTACTGCAAACAAAGTAGCCCTGTTTTTCTTGCTCCATGTATTTCAAATGAAATGTTTAACTAGAAAATGGGATTCTATTAAAAATAAATTTCCAGGGAGAGTTGCACTTCGGCTGCAGTCCAAAGCTCAGTGCAAAATATTAGACATGCAAGTTATGATGATGGAGAAGCCAAATTTCCACTCTTAAAGCTATATAGGATAATTAGTAATAAATCTATTGAGAAAAATATTTTTAAAATATTTTAATGGTTAAGCGGCACCTTTCTTTCTGATGACATAATGCCATTCTTTACATCAAATGCAACCTTCCTCAACAGTGGCTGTTGATATTAAAGTGGAGCCTAGTAGTAAGAAAGAGTATTAAAAATGATGCAAAATTTATTTTTACATGCTCTTCAAGGCAACTTAAAAAATGGTAATGATTGTCTTATGTTACTGAAACCCAGTATCTTTGTTAGTACATGAAAAGTCTTTAAAGGTCTCCTTCATGTAGAAAGCAACAACATACTAGCATAATACTTAAAATACTTGCCTATGAATCTTGTAAACCAGTTGAAAATGTACCCGCTGGATTTCAGTGGGTGAGAAATCATCCTCCTCTTGATCTTTCTGCTAATCTCCATGAAACAGCCTATTATAATTCTGAAGAACTCAGGAGGACAAAGCACCAACAACCCCATTTTGCACATCGTGCCCACAGCCCCAAGGTTTGCAGACAAAAGCTGTGTACCACCGTAGAAGAGAGTGTGGGGCAGAGGTAAAGGGGAAAGCCTGCAAAACATGTTCTATCAATGAGCTCACCATCTCTTCTTCTACGTGGAACCTCACGTAAAGGGAACACTGCTTTTGCACCAAAACTGTGATAACAAAAAACCATAAATGACTAGCCTTATAAAAGACTACCCTAACTCATCTCTTAAGGAAAAGACTCATTGGGAAGTACCAAATATTGTTGGATCTATGGAGAGCGAGCATTAATTATGGAGAAGGATCTAGGTGCTGTACACACATAGAATGTAACTTTGGTTCTTACATCAGAGAACTTCCAATTAAGTTAAGGTCAAGAGAGAAGATGTAGATCCAGCCAGACAGGAAAAGGACAAAAGATGCTCAGGGACAAAGGAGAACAGCCTTGTGAAAGTACCTGCAACAAGCTGTAGACAAAACTCTTTGTAGACACTTTTGCAGAGCAAAGGCTCAAGGAAAGAAAATAATATAATATGTGATTCTGTATCCCTACAGAAGAATCCTCTGACATACAAATAGCAGCACTGGAAGGGAAGCTTGATGTATTCAGCATATAGCAATGCCTCATTTTTAATAGGCTCCACTAAAATAGCCCATGAAATGTCACCAACATACCTTGAGCACAAGGTGATTTTTTTTTTTTTTGACATTTCAGCCCTTGCTGTTTACACACTCTTCAGCATTAATGTTGACCCAAGCCTTTATTTTAGCAGGCAACACTTTATTAACACTCTAAAACTTCAAGTTTCTTCAGAAATACTTTCAACATGCAGTTTGGATGACAGCCAGGCATGAAAAGCCACCTCTAACTGAAAAGTAATTTGGAATGACTTTGGAACAGAGAAGTAAGTTCAGTTACCTAAGCCTTATGAAAATATAGCAAACATGAAGAGTAGATGGTGCACCACAGGGAAAAGAATTACACAGGATGATAGCCTAATCAACATTTCTTTCACGTATGTCCTCTTAGTCATAGCGTACTGGTGAGTAAAGCAGTGCCAATGCTTTGAGTTACATTCACATGCCAATGCAAACTTTAACTACATTTGACATATTTGCCTCACAGAAGAAACAGGTCCGTAGTAATCTCACAGTCTACCTCAATCCCCCACTGTGTACACTCTACAGCTGAGGGGGGAACACTTTCTGCGACAGAAATGGGAGTGAGAAAAGCCCAAATATGATTTGAAACATTTAGCTAGTAACTTTAAAAAAAAGTAGTTTACCTTGAACGTGCATCCCGTCTCCCCGCCATACTCTACGAGTGTGGCAGAGCATCATGGTGGTGACTCTCTCCGCTTCAGCTCCAAGGGTAGTTGTAAACCTTCACAACCACGTTTTGCCTTCGGTCATTTCCTTCAAAGAGAAAAGCAAAAAATAAAATAGAAAAAGCAAAACAGGGCACAGCATCACTGTCCTTTTCACTTCTGTAGGGGACCAGGAGTGAGGGTTAGCTTCCTTTCAGAAGTCCTCTAGCCTTTACAAGCCTGAAGAGAAATAATGAAATTTTGCTTCTTCCTCTCCCTGTGTGTTTAAAGCATGACTAGATTTTAGGAATTGAACCAACAGGAGAGGTGAAGTATTCTCACAACTAAGTGCCTTCCTTGCATTCTTTCCCAGCATTTATGGGACAGAAAAAAAGCAGTCAGAATAAAATGCCTACCCTGCCACACCTGGTCATTATTAATTACATAGTTAATCAAACTAGAAAGGTCACACAACCTAATTTAAGCAGAATCTTGGGCAGAAATAACTTTTTTTTATTATTGTTGATCTTCCACTGCTTTGTATGTGTGGGTTATCAGAAGCTGTCATTTTCAGATGGGCAAAAGCCAGAACTGACATATTTAGCTTGGGAGGAGGAAAGGTGAGATTTATGGTGAATGGCAGAAGCCAGTTAAAAACTAAACACCTGTCATATTAAATAGAAAGAAACCTGCTATCTACAGAAACTCTACTTAGCAGAGTCTGACCCCACCTACAGAGAGCCTGAATTATTTGTTATTATAACAAACAAAAAAATACTAGAAAAGCCAAGCCAGGAGTCAGCCGGGCATATACGTTGCAGCTCTCTCCCCAGGGTGACAACTTTTCCCCCACTGCAAAGGCAGCCCTGCCAAGGAAGAATTCGGTATTTGTGCAGCCAGCCTCTTTTTCCTCCCTTGGCCCCAAGGCTAGGAGCAAGGTAGTTGTCCTGCTGTTTGTGGCCATGGTCCCATGGGAAGTGGTCCTCATATAGGGAACTGAAAATAAAATGTTTTGCATGAAGTGCAGAGAGTCTTCAAAACAGCTTCATACAGGGGAAAGAATAGGCCTGTCAACTGGAAGGAACTGTGTACTACACATAAAGGGTCAGATGATAGTGGCAGAGAGAAGGGAGGAAGGTTCTTGCTCCTTTGGTGTCCTTCACTTGCCAGACAAGGGAATTACAGTAATGCTGTCACCATTTCTGCAAGGTGAAAAAGCATTTCTCATCATCCTAAATCTCTCAATGATCATCTAGGGAATGCTTCCCGATGACCAGCCCAAAGATCCTTACCAGAAGAAGCTGGGGAACTCAGGACCTCACGTGCACCCAGGACTGGTCTAACATGGCAAGAAACAGGATTGCAATAAGAGCACAGGGCATGTACTCACACCTTGGAATTCAGCCTATTGTCTGCTGTGTTTCATGCCTGGCTGATGAGAGAGTATGGCCACAATTCTCTTACTACAGGTAAACCAGAAACAAGATTAATGGCATCAGAAGTACTACAGCAGGGCAAAGGCAGTAGGACAAGGGAACATGCTCTGTCATAACTTAGCATAAGATGAGTGAGAAAACAGATCCCACCTTAGGAAACTGCTACACAAGAGCATGCTAGGTAAGACCAAAAAACTGGTCAGCTCAGGTGGTATCCAGCAGCAGATTCCTAGGGTAGGTGTATGAGAAACATAGCAAGAATAAAACAATCCTCCTTGAGATATTCCTTCTCAGCTTCCAGCAATCCTGAGTATTACCGGGGGTATATGGAAAAAAACAAATCATGTTCCTGCTGATGTATTTTGTGGACATGCACAAACCACCATCCTTGGGTATCTACCCTGGCTTTCCCTCCTTATCCCAAGCTTTTCTCTTGCTCTTTAGACTGAAGCACACCTGGGGGGTGTGCTGTCTTGCAGTGCGTATGAAAGGCACTTAAAACAAGCTCTCATCCTGGATGACCCTCAACAAGGTCTACAGAAGAAATTGTAGGTTAAATCCCATCCTCATCCAGAAAAGTCAAATGAAACAAGGAGCAACTCATGTTCTGCTTCTGCATGCAAAAAGACAGGTAGTATAGATAAGATCCATCACTATGTAATCCCTCCCCACTATTCCTGCTGCCAGAAAAACAAAGGAACTGAAAACAAGGGGGTTTTTTGACAACTTTTTTCCTTTCCATACAACATCAATAGCATAGAACAAATTCAGAAAGTAAGCTGAAATACAGCAGATACAACATGAAAGCTACTACAGTTGCATTTGCAAGAACTAAACAATCTGATGCTGCATTAGAGAACTAAGATAGCACAGAGGATTGCGGCCAATTACTGCCTTCCATATACAAACTAAATATGCTATAATTATTTTCATCTTCTTACAAATAAATCAAAATTTTATTTGAAGGCATAGTTAGTCTTAGGAAGCAATGGCAAGTATAAACCACAGACTTAGCAAAAACTACTTGCTTTCCAGTATATTTGGATATCATTATCAAAAATGCATGCATGCAGCTGAAAGGTTGAACAGCTATAATTGAGGGGAAAATCTGGCCTAGTCTCTAAAATCAGACTAAAATGATAGGTACATTCATATTAAATACAGCTTTTTTTTTTTTTTTTGCTTTTTTTTTTTTTTTTTTTTTAAAGCATCAAAACCATTCGTTTCCTAGCTTAAATCTCTTGCTGAAAACACACTTTAAAATCTGATACTAAACAGCCCAGCCATAGTCCTGGTACAAAATACAGTACTACAGATGACACACTGGGAAAAATAAAACAAAATTAACATACCAATGTTTGTGGCTGAACCACTATACCATTACTGGCATTTTGCTTATGTAGTGATTCCATTGGTGTTTTGCATTACATGTCAAAACCATAGGTTCCCCTTCTAAGAAAAGAATTGCTTAATGTGCCAAATGGTACATCTGGAGAGAAGTACTGCCAGCCTGCAATGACAAAAAAAAAAAAAGGAAGAAAAAAACAAGATTAATTTGATGCCTGCTGGCTAGGTTCCTAAACGATGATGCTCCTCATAATATTCCTATTGAGAATCATATTTTGGTTATGTATTGTCTACAGCTTACAGGCTGGAAAGCATCTTTAATCCATTATTCTATGGTGTTTTATTTTTTTGACAAATCCTGTAGCTGCAGGGGAGATGCCTGTGGTTTTGGTGAGATAACATGTATTATTAATGCTTTGCTTTAGCTTTTTAATTAAAATATTCTGTTGCCTTTTACTGTCAGAGACTCTATCAGGCACAGAATTTGTTTGATCTTCAAATGAGTAGTGTAAAATGAAGTCTTTTACTTTACAGTGTGGATTTAGCATCATATGGTATTTAAAGTTCAGCATATACATCAGAGAGAACAGGCAGAAAGAACTTATTAGATCATATGTGGTCCATTTTAACATGTTTTTCCGAAGTGTATTACACTGCTACCGTATAAAGTCAAGTTGGCCCTTCCAACTTCTGCTTTGGAAGGTTCTTTGCTTCTTGGAAGGTTACTGCACAAATCAAGCTGTCACTGGTAAAGGGAGAGGGCCCTGCAGGGAACTCTGTGCCCCTTGCCTATTATTACAAGGCTCTGAGTGGCTAAAAGGCTCTGACTGTGCAACTCCAGGTGGAGATCTGAGGTGTAACACACCTCCATATGAAGTTTTCAATTTAATTAGCTTCAAACTGCACCTCCTTTTTAACAGTGTTCTCTTCCTGACATTTTCACAGAACAAAAGGAAAAAATCCCACGAATTTTAAACTCTGGAGACCCAAGTTTGCGCAGAATGAATACAGAAGCAGTGGCCAGATCGGCTAACTTTGACTCCAGTGATTTAAAATATAACTCTATTATCAGAAATAATGTAACAGATATTGTGGAAGATGCTACTGCCACAAGGCACAGAAGTAATTCATGTTCGGTTCAAGATATCAGACAAGGCAGAGATGCAAAGATGCCTTGGAGCAAGGCTCTGTGCTGCTAAAGCTGTGTCAAACCATCCAAAAACCCAACTGTGCAAATCTGTAGTCCTTTCAGAAGCTGAAGAAGCACTCTCATTTTGAGGTTTGTAACAGTCCATGAATAAAAAAGGCCATCCAAAGAATATGGATGATTTTTTTTCTACTAAAGGTGAGTGGGTTTCCAACTGAATACCTTCCTGATGCAATGGTTCTAGGGAGGCTTTCTGGAGGTTTTGGAAAGAGACCTACATTATACATCTCAGATCAAAAGTTCCCAAAAACATTGCTCTGGAGCTGTTCATAACCAGTCTGAAGTAGCCTGTGGACCATATTAAATATTCAGTGGAGTAAAAAGGTGATGCGTTTTTCCTAAAGAATATTTTACACCAAGAAATTCCAGAGAACAAGCAGAAAGAACTGAGATGTGGTACTTAATACAGCCATACAAATGCCTCAGGGATGACACATCAGTGCACGTGACAATGTAGACACAACACAGGTAAAATTTTTGAAATTCTGCAAATTTTTACTAGCTCACACTGCTAGGTTAGGGCTGGGAGGGTGAGATGAGAAGAGATGTGACTTTCAGGGTTACACCCCTTGGAAGCTGCTTTTATGCTTGAAATTTCTTAGTGTTTAGAAGATAGACACTGATGAAGTTGGCTTGGTCAAACTACTGGTTTTGAATGGCACATGCACAGCCACACTTCACTTGCTTCCCTGCCAGTTTAGGCAGGGAATTTTAAGTGATTGTTCTACAGATGTACTTTCAGTTCTGCTGTAAAGATATACTACTCCAGTATTCAACTAGGCAACTAACACTTCCCATAGTGTTAAGGAATGCTGAAAACCAGACTTAAACCCATACTGGCCTCTTCCAAAGTCTCCATCATCCTCTCCCCTACATGGACAAATTGGCAGCCATCACGGGAAGGTTCTGTGTTTCACAGCCTGAATAGTGTAAATGGCTTTGTCCTGTATCAGTGCTTCCCACATCTGGAAGTATCTTCTCACAAACTGACTACACACATTAAAAGACAGACCTGAAGTTTGCATATAAGTCAAGTTTTGCAAACCAACTCACCTGTCCTCCAAATATAGTGACATTTTTCATCTCACACAGCAGTTCCTTTATTTTCCCACAGATCAGAATTTTAACATTCCGGGAGTAGCTTTTAGGATTGCTCTTTAGTTCCTTCCTGAAGACACATGTTTGGAAATTGATCTTATCTAAGTTATTTCCCTTCTCTGACACAAAATATTAATGGAAATTTGAACAAAGAATTCAGAGCAGCATGTCTGTTGACAAATGGAGGAGGAGTGTCTACATTTAGACACAAGCTACTGAACTTTTTGGACAACTTTGGGGACTGATCTCTAGAGAGCCTGAAATTATTTGTTTACTTTCAATGTCCAGACCTGTGCTCCATTTTATTGAACAATCAGCTCTGAAGTCTTTCCAGTGGCATTTATTGCGCATCTCTTATTTTAGTGTTAGATATCAGATCTACAAGTGTGGTTCTTGCAGCATGTGTCATGAATTTCTGCTTAACTTATTTTTGTTGAAACATTGGAAAACATTGGTTTTCCTGAAAAAAAAGTAACAGCAAAAGAACAAAGTTCACAGTGAAAATAAATGTGGCATGGTTTTATCCTACAATAATGTAACGGTTCCTTAATATTTAACTTCTATAATAGCAGCTAAATTGGATAGACGCTTTCAGAGACACAAACTGCTCCAAGCCTTACTGTTTCACAGATGCAGAAATTAAGTGACTGGCTGAAAGTAACATAGGAAGCCTGTGGCAAAGTCAAAATCTGATCCAAGAACTCCTTATTCTTACCCACTGTCTGAACCACAAGTCTATTTTGTCTTCCAACTTTTATTATAATTTTGTACCTGTATACATTGTTTGCTCTCACCATCCTCTGTTAAAGAGCTCTTGATATCATTAGAAAATACCAGCTCTTATTTCCAATAATCACCATGTTTGGTCTCACAAGGCCCACCCCCTCATTCAGAACTGGATGGAGGTCCAGGAGTCTCTTCCACCACTGTTCCCAGACACAGCACTGACAGTCCACCTCTCACCAGTCCTCTGAACACAACCCCACAGACTTCCCACCTTCTCCTAAGCTCTTGAATACCATCTGCCTCACCATCCATTTACTAAACCTGCAAATCTGGCAGCATGGCTGCCAACTTCAGGGTGGTATGTGAGTCTTCTCTGTTTGTTAGTGTCTTGAAGGTACTTGTGGTTCAGAAACTCCTTTCCTATCTGGTCTTGGATAGGTGATACCTACCTTGGATAGGTGATATCTACTCTCACTCTGGTGCCCAGCAGCTTCAACCCAGCCACCTCTGGCTGCAGGAGCAAGCTGCCGATGCTCTTGGAGGAACCATGTAAACAACACCCCTGCAAATATGTTGTGGAACTTAAATTCCAGGGAAGAAAAACCTTTCACTTTTTATTTGGGATAACTGAGAACATGAAAACTGAATGACTGTACAGGAGGGATTCAGAAAAATACAACCAGCTGTGAAATACATCATGTTATTGTGTGTCAATGGGAAATAAATACCAGAAATGTGTCTTTGAAGCCTCCCTGATATTATTTGTCTAGAGCTGCAAAACACACACCAGCAGTACAACCCAGGAATTGCACACCATCGTGTTCTGGCACTGATGACCACAAAACGGCTTGCTACACCTTGTGTTCACACATGGAGTGCCTCAGGTTCTTGCTAAGTGAAAAGAATTCATGGTGGCTCAAAAGGCATCAAATCCAGCTACCGCAAATGTGGTAAAAATGCTGGGGGGAGGAAAATATAATAAGAATTAAAAATGTTTATGTAGAGTAATAAAGGAATATGGAAGTCTACAGCGCATATAAAATTTAAAATTAATCACCATTTTAAAAATGGCAATTTTTCTTTTAAACAATCCTTAATTTATATAAACACACATACCTAGATTTACTGTTCCATAAATCAGTTCCTCCAGATTTGTTCTTGTTAGCCGGTTTCCATAACTTACAGTGGAGGATGCCAGACAACTTGTGATTAAAAAAAGATTTGGGGGATGGAGTTTCCCAAGAAACCATAGAAAATCCACATATTGATCATTTGAGTTCAGTGTTCTCCCTTTCTCAAGGGAAAGAACATAAAAAGACGCATTTGTTTACATCAGTTCAAAAGGAAGTGGTAGAAAGAATGAAAACTGTAAAACTGCCCTGTCCAACATTATTTCCTGGCTCTCTCAGCATGCTTGAAGGGAATCTGCATAAAGTATACCTTTGCTAAACTTCTCAAAATATATGAAATCTCAAACATTTCTGAGCAATTAGATCAAAATAAAGTGATAATGGTTATGCAAAACAAATACCACCTTCTCTCTCTCTCTCTCAGTCCACCAGCAGGAGCTAACAAAACCTATCCAAATTTGTATTTGAACCCCACCAGCACTAGTGGAAATGTGTTATTCAGAGATCTTAGAACAATGGAGTTTATTTCAATACTGCCACTAATTTCTAGTCCCTGTTTACAGTTTGACCAATTCCCATAGAAAAGTGAGGAAGCTGTGGAATGGCAATTACCAGCAGATAAAGAGAAGAGGATTATAATCAAAGAGACTTACCTTACAGCAATCATTTGTCAATATTTGAGTTATACCTTCCATTATCATAGCATTTGCCATGTTCTTACTATTATAGACAAAGAAATGCTAAAGAAATACTCATTTCAAACGATTAAGTTATTCCAAGTTTGATGATTTTGAAAAAAATAGAATAACTTACTCATACTACTTATGAATTTAGTTGCACGACATCATAAAAAAGACCGTACTTTTCCTAACAAGCATAAAATGGAACTAAATAGTTCTGATGTGGAGGCTCATGCTGTTAATTTGGTCAGTAATCCCTGGAAGACACTCTGTTATTGGCATATTATCCTCCTGGTCCACAGCACATCTGACAATTTATTTCTCTGACAATTTGCTATTGCTCCTGGGTGAGATGGGGAGCCTCCAGCATGTAGCAGGTTCCAAAAGTGCAGTTTCCTAAAGTCACACAGGCCTTGGTAATGATTAAAATGAGAAGGGACAAGATAGTGAGCATTTTCTGTGAGGGTTCTCCTACTTAGCAAGTGACAAAAAATTTGATTTGTAGTCCCATTAACTTTGTTACCTCAACAATAGGACAGGATAATTATTTTAGCTTTTTTTTTTTTTTTTTTTTCCCAGGGAGTGACAGGAGATGGCAAGACAGCAAGCAGTAAATTAAATAGAAGGTATCTTCTGGTTTGGCATTCAGTGCCTGATAGTTGCTAATACAGTGACTTGGAATATTTTGATCTAGAATTTACCTTAAAAGTCAGAGAGAAAAGAAAGAGTAATAAACAAAAGGAGATATGTGACTGCAGTGGAAGAACCCTGGGGATCCAGAATTTGGAGAGCAACCAGTGGAATGGGCACTCAAGGAGAAGCAACACTACCCTTCCTTCCATATCAGCTTCCACACAATCCTCCCCTTATCTCCAACACATCTTTCACAGCCACAAGTTGTCCTTGGCATGACCCATGTTTCCAGCTAGTAAAGTCCTCCTCTGTTCCCCCCATTCCCTCAGAAGGCATCAGTTTTCTATTTTAAAAATATCAAGTCACCCTATCTCAGCTGCATTATAAACAAACAAAACAACCCAAAACAGTTTTGTGTGTGTGGAACAAGAACAAAACACTTCAAACCCAAAGAAGTTTCCAATAAGTCACTCATTGAAATTCAGGAAGAAAAAACCCCAAAGGGTAAAAATACCCCCACGTATCCAAGTTCTTTGAGGCCATTTCTTCCCCTCATCTGTGTTCCATCATCTTCTTCCTTATCCAAAAAAGTTGCGGTGTCCGTGGGAGTATGAAAAAACATTGGTGTGACCACCAAAAGGAACTCTCTGTCTGGCAGCATAAAGCCACGCGTTATCCCGTCTCCAGGAACTCAGCCTTGCTTTGACGGTCATAAATATTCTCTGATGACAAAGCAAAGGGTAGTCATTCATCCAGACCGAATAATACTTTAAAACCTTGAAAAGCACACTGGAATCTGTGCTCTGCACATGGGCAGAATGTAAGATCCATGGGAAACAACCCCTGATCAGCCTTGCATATAGGACACCCAGTGCTGCTCACCTCCAGGGTGATCCAGGCAGGAAAGAGCGTTGAACTTCTCCCTTTCAGAGGTCCCAAGCTACCTGGTGACCATTAAATTGATCTGAAGACAATACAAAGCTTTAAAACCTTCCCAACTCCCTCCTTTGTAAAAATACTTTCTGGTTGGGTTTTTTTTTGTTTTGGTTTTTTTTTTTTTTCCTAGCTAGCCTCATCACATCTTGAATGTGTATAGGAAGCCAGTCTTCACATTATGTAGGCTCCACTAGATGTAGTTTCATAGGGTAGCGAATTAAAATAACATATCTTTGAGAGTGATCCACCTCACTGAATGACACAGGCAAAGGCTGAAGAAAGCATCCAAGCACAGGCTATGTGACTAATGATAGCTAGTGATCTTTATCAAATAGTTCCCAGAAAGTTAAATCATCTTTTAAGATACACTCTGCCCTTGGAAGTTTTCAAAGCTTCACAAAACATTTACATACATGTTTTGAAAAGGGAGGAGAAAAAAGACTCATTACAATATTAACTGTACACTATACTACGTAATCAGAGATCTCCTGATTTTCAAGACAGCATTACTTAACATCTTGTTGCACAAATATTCTGCTTGTGCAAGCAGATCTGTGAATGATCAGTAACATACGTCATAGTCTTGCAATAACTATTGATGAGAAAATTATGACTAACTTTAATTTAGTCAGTTTAGAAAAAAAAAAAAAGACCTAAATGCAAATCCCTCTCCTCTTTTGGCTTCCCTTTTCACTATCCAACCCAGAAGTTAATATTATATTTACAACAAATAAAGAATAACTTTATGCCTACCTATATGCCTTTTCCTTCTACAGTAGTCTTTTAAATCAATTTTAATCGTGACATTCAGGGTAGAAACAGGTAATAAAACTGACCTGGTTATTAGGCAGTGTAGTTTTAGAATTATATTCACATTTCTTCCTTTGAGAATGTAGCAGATTGTTGACACAATGGGGGCCAAGCATGCATTTATGGTGCATGATATCATTGTGTGGCTAATAGAGGGAGTTTACTTATTCCACAGATGACTGCCGTAAGAGAATGTAATTGCTCAATAATATGTAGATGTACCCATGGGAAGGATTTAAGTCATCTGAGACCTGTATTGGGAACTTGCCAGGGACCCCAGCACTACCTCTAATTTGCACAAAATGGAGGAATTGTGGCCATCTTCTGCAGTAACAATAAACAGAACAAGGGAGGGAGAGGAAAAGTCAAAAAGGCACCCCAAATCGAAAAACTGGTTAGATTTTCTGATGACATGAATAAATTGGAGGTTTTGCGTTTTAAAGAAAAATAATCAAGTTCCTGATTTAAAGAAAGACTAAGAAAAAAAATCCATTAGATTAAAAAACACCTTTTCAAAAAACTTTAACTTTTATTTTTTAAGGGGTCCAGGATGTGGAGAGTATTGCCACCTAGCCATAAGCTCCTTGCAAATGTAAATGTCTCCTCATAAAAAATTATTATTACATGCTACCTAAAAGAAAAAAAATAAATAAATTGAATACAACTAGAAGGGAAACACTGCTATTCAGATGTGGGAAATAAAAGCTTTAAGAGTAACGGATTTCCAAGGGGACATGTCAACGTAAGAGTGGTGTACTGCAGTACACAAGATGACCTGCATCAGACAGAAATTATCTCACCAAGACTTAAAAGTTCAAAACCACATACAACATCTGACTGAAAAACTATGGGCAATGAAATCTTTGCAACATTTGCACTATGGCTTTATTTTCTAAAGCATCTACCAAGTTAAAGAGGAACATCTGATGAACTGCATGTTGTGTCAGATAACTAACAGTTGAAGCAGAGTAAAGAACTCTAAGAATATTGCAAACCAAGTAGCACAATGCAGGATCAACTTAATGTGTATTTTCCATACTGCTCAAGGATGCAGAGTCACAGGCTGAGATTCAGCTTGGTGGATGTCTATTTTTAAGTACAGAACTCCTTCCATTGATTTTTGAGAAGGCTACTCAAAATGCTTTCACGTGAAAAAAAAATAAATAGATGTGTGACTGAAGGCTTTGGTTAGGAATGCATCACTGGATATGTCAAGAAGGTTTTCAAACCAATGGAAATTGTACCTCCCTCCAATGAGATCCATAGTAATGTAAAAATACGCTGCAGTTAAAGTGAGAATGACCAGAGAGCCCCCACTGTCTAAGGCAAAACTGGAATTTGACATCTCTCTGAGCATCCTGTTGGAGAATTTTTCCTGAATTTTCAAAATGCTTTATGGGTTGTTTTCTGTCCACATTTCCTCAAGATGAAACTCGGGAGAACCTGCGCAGTCTTAGCACGAAGGAGTTCAACCCCAAACCCCACAATGAGTCAAATGATTGATTCAATAAGATGTATGGTCATGATGTGATGCTCAGCTCAGGGTCTATGTAACCTACTCCACTTAAAAATCAATCAATCCGTCAACCCTACAATAGTTCCGCTAATTTCATGTTAGTTTTTGAAATTAGTCCTTTCTTCCAGCTTTCCCTTTCTTTCTCCCCCCTACCCTGATCTGATTTTTGCCATTTTCAAATAAGATTTAGAAATCTGCTCAATGGCAGGTGGGTGGAGGCACTCCAGATACTATGTTTGTTGGCAGCCCAGCAGTTATTTGTGGTCAACTTTTTTGGTTGCCCACAGGAATTTCCAGAGTGGTGTAAACAGACAGATGTGGGTTCTTTTCTGCTACATAGATGACACCATAGAGAGATATCAAAGCAGAAAACCAAATCCATGAATAATGCACTAGTGGCAGCATTTGAAGCTCAGAACTTTAAAGACTGGCCTCTGAATTTATTGGTTTAATTACTGGGTATGGATATTAGGCCATCAGATAGCTTTTGAGATCAAAACATCACTGAAAGGTTTTATGAATATTTAGAAGTTCATACAAAGTGAAAGTGGGCTCACGTACTGGCAAACTGAAAGCTGCTCTGTCTTGACAGCACTACCCTAATGTTAAATGTTAAAATTGCTCTTTCCTTCTTTTCCTCAGTATCATATTGGTTATTTTTTCAGTGAGGCAAATGAACAAGTATTCCATGGCTCTTTGCTAAAGCTCCACTGATCTCAGGCTAACTGACATTAGCCAGGAAATTCTGCTCCTTGTTCTCTTTTTCTTTTTCATTTGTACTGGTACCACTCTGCAAAAAATACTCTTGCTGTGTGATTTTTGTGTGCCTTCTGCTCACATAAGTGACATGGCATTTTTCCCCTTGAGATTAACAAGCAGCACGTGATTAAAACCATGTTAACTCAATGGTGCAACTTGCTAATCATCCTTACTCTGGAATTGCCAGCTAAAGTTTTTTTCATCATTTATTTTTTCAGGAGAATTTGCATATGTTTCTGTCAGTCTACTTCAGAGCATGGCAGGTTACAGAGGCGCTTTGATTCATGGCTGGACATCATAGATTATTTTAAGTAGAAGGAAAAAGGAGTCTTGGTTTTAACAGCATTGCACTGTCATCTTGCGGTTGCAGCACTCAGTTCCTAACCCTTATTTGGAAATGCCTTGAACAGGAATTTGATGTGAACAGGAAGAAACGGTGATTGCCTCACTCCCGGGGCTTCGGTTTGTTTGGAGGCCTCCTTCCTGCCACTCTTGTGACAACAAGACAGACTGACCTTGCCAACTGTTTCCACTTCAGTTCTTGCCATCTCTTTCCTGCATGAGAAGAGAGCATGACCTCCTCCATAAAACCATCATTATTTAGAAGACTTCATCTCCTCCAGACTTCCAGTACTTCCACTGTGAACACTTACTCGAAGACACATTTTCAGGGCAGTGTTGTGTACCGTCCTCCTTCCTACCTGAGCTCTAATGTCTAACAAGGGAATGCTCTACCACCATGGGCTCCTGATCAGTTATACACCTATTTCACAACTGAGGCAAATAACTTCAAACACTTTCTTGGCTTAAGTAACTTTTTCCAACTTGTATCTTTTTCAAGACAGCTCAAGCTACCAGCCAATGTAGGATTCTCCTTGCAGACCCTTCCAATCAGCTCAAGAGAGTTAATTTCCTGAGCTAGTCCTAAACACTGGGGCTTTTCTTTGCTTCCAGTCGTGCTATTCCTAGCTAGAGCACTGCCCTCCCACCTGCCTCTTTATATCTTCCCACTGTCTAAAAAAAACCCATATTCCTGAAAGATACACAAAATGAATCCAGTTCCAGTGAAGTCTGACCTAATCATCTCTCAGTGCATGACTAGAAATGATGAAACGGGAGTCAGCCTCACAAGGTATTGGAAGTGTGCAGCATGATGCTACCCCTCACTTTAAAGCACAGATTCCCAAAGAAGAAGAACCCTGTCCTCTCCAAAAGACAACATGTAAATCTCCTAAGATTCTTCCTTACCCTTTTACCAACACCAGGAATCAAAAGCTTAAAAATCCCCATTGTTTCTATTTGCACTCTTCACTTTAATAATATCTCTCAAGTTAGAAAAGAAAAACTTCTAAGGTCATATTGTTACCTTCAGTTTTGGCTTTTGTATTTGGGCTGCCAATACTTTGAGGGAGCATTTATTTTTGCAGAAACTCCTGTTAATATTAAGTCAGGGGAAAAAAATGTATCAGAAATGAATTCCTATGGGGCTTAGTTTAGCACTTGGGAGGAAAAACACTGTATTTTGATTAGAATTGTGTTACTATTGTTCCCCTGAAAGGAATTCAGAGTATGCATACTGAATTATCCATTTTCAGAAAGAATTGCCTACAGCTTAAAAGGCTGTAGTAAACCCATGTTTACTTTTTTACCAAGTGAAAATTTTTATGATCTTGCAATTACGTTACCAAGGATGCATTGACCCCAAATCTTACTACCAGCAGAGGGATCCTCTGTGGGCTTTGGAATCCATTAATGCACCATTCAGAGTAGACATGAGGGCTATACCCTAAACCCTGCAAAATACAAGATATTGATTGCAAGATTTTTTTTTTATTTTTTTTTTTAGGTATAAGGTATTTTAAAAGATCAGATTTATCTATTTTATTCTTACACTTTCAGAATGACTACATTTTGATGTAGCTTCACAAAAGAACAAAACTTTCTGCAGAGATAAAATGGAAAAACACTTCAGAAGAGGACTGCAAAACGACGGGGGCTGTAATGGAAACTTTTGTAACTGACAACTACCATCAGTGCCATTGCCATTATGAAACAGATGGACTGAAAGGTGAAGAATCTTATTTATGGGAGATCTAGCAGAGGTATTATGGAAATAATCTGACCGATAAAGGGTGCATGGGAAAGTCCAACCACCATGTATGGAGTTTCCCCCTGACTGCAGAGGGCAAAGCAAAACCAAACCAAACTGGGGATATAGCTCCCAGCTTGATACTGTGTGAGTACATAAAGTCGTAGTTTCCTCAGAGGGAGAAAATCCACATGCACACACAATCCAGACCGTGTCAAAACCAAGCTGCTGCAAGAGCAGGGTGTTTGGCTCTGTTTCGGAGAGACCACCTCTAACAGCAGAAGACAGCTTGATGGCTAATTCAGCCCTTCGCCTCGCTTACCGATACTGCCAACAAGGCTGCTAATTAGTACGAACTGTGACAGTGGTTTCTGTGATGTGGACAGCTGTTTGTGAAAAGCTGGACTGAGACCACCAACTCACTTCAGACAGGCCACTAAACAGCCATCTGAGGGTAACCACTAGGTTGCTAGCAACTTGGGCTATATTCAAACTAGTGACTTCGAGGTGAAAAGGCTCCATATTCAATTACCAGTCCCCTGAGTCATCCCATCCACCCTCTATAGTTAGTCCAAAGTACTTTGGTAAGCAATATCTGAGGACATTACATGTGTTCAAAATGCTAAAAATACACATCTAAGAGGGCAGGGAAAAGATCAGATCGCCCAAAAGTAAGTTTTCCTTTCTGTTTAAAAAGACAATAAAGGAAAAAAAATAATCAAAATTCCAATATTTTAAGCTTTTTTTAAAAAATACATAAAAGGTCTTCCTCCCACCCCACTTTGCTATTCCAATTTATTTCTTGCAAATATCATTAGAATACTAAACAAAGAGAGACTGTTCTTGGAAAAATTCAATATTCCTTTTACTTTTATATTTTCTAAACTGCCAATCAATAGTAGAAAAAACAGGAAAGTACTTGAGGGCGGAGGGTGTGAGAAGGGTATCAGGAACAAAACAAAATGCTAAAAGATGGATTAAAAAAAGCTCCATGCTGGAAACGACAACTCCCAGGGATTCCATCCAGGGCTTCTCAAACTTGCAGATTTATTGTAAGAGCGATGCTGCCCTCTGGTACCCCGGGATATGGTATTTTCAATGCAGCTCCAGAGGGCCACCAATCTATTTTTGTCACCTATCCTGGGATCTGACAACTCACACCAGGGGCTCAGTCTCCAGTTTTTAAACAAAGTGGATTTTAATTGAGAAGCACCTGTGGCGAGAGGGTCTACTGACATAATTAAAAAGCAAATTTATCACAGTGAATCATAGAGTCAGGGGGTAGGGGAGTGAGCGGGGAGGGGGGGGTCCACACATACGTCATACCTGCAACACAGTACCACTCCTTTCATAAAACTCCCTTGAAGAAATGTGTAGGATTTGACTGCACCCCATGAAGAGTGTTTTTCCCAACAAGCTGTTCCCAGGGTGTTGAAAAGCTATCATTCATAAAAAATTATTGAGGGGGAAGGAGGTAGCAAAGGGGAGTTCAGAAGGCCAGGGACGCCAGTGGAAACCACAGAATGAGACCCTCTGTAAAGCACGCACCTGTTTATGGCCACCATAATAGCTTAACTAGAAAGCTTAAAGTTCCAAATTGTGGGAGGGGGAGAAGGGGGGAAGAGGGAAAACATAATGAAAGCCTGTTCCAATATCAAAATACACTTTAACCCATGGAGTGCAGGCTCCTAACAGATGGTTGCAATTTAAAATAAAGCACTGACAATGAAAATTACACAGAATTGAGGAGGATGCTCTTCATATACATCTTGGTATCATTAAATAGACATGGGCTTGGGCCAAAGTTTGGAAGTGTGCTACTTTATAAAATACATGGCTAAAAAACCTGCTTATTAAATAATATTTAATCTTGGCCCAGAATAGTTGATAGTTGAGAGTAGGTGCCAAGGTCTGCCTAAATGAATTAATGAACAACTCTGTAACAAAGAATACAAGGCAAGGAAAAGAGTGAGGCCAGCCTGCGAAGACTTGGATGATATAGAAATGTTTAGAATTACAAAGAATGTGCTGTGATTTTAATGACAGTGTTAGTAAAATCCCTTTGTGGTTTATAACACTTTATGTACGCGCTTTGCTTCAGTGAGTGGTGAAAGTGATGTACTCAAGCCTGTTGGTCCAGCTGACAAGACTTGACATTAAGTCAGCCTCCTCCCAGGTATTAGTAAAGATGCCTTTTTTTTTTTTTCCCCAGGAAGGAGCTAGGCATTTTTATCTGTTATTCCCTTATGAAGTGGTTTTGTTGACATTTTTGCTAAGACTTCTCCTAACATCTTGAGAAAATGAATCTCAAATTGAATTGAGGGAAACCACAGGCAGGGGGAATATCCATCTCACAGAGCAGCTGGCTGGAAGGCTGCCTTTGATTGCAGAGCGCTCAGTCTTGTTGACAAACTAACACTTCTGGCAGACCCTATAACGATGGGCCTATAAAAAGCAGAACAAGAGGTCTGTTCCGAGTTTGAAGGGGAACATGGGATAATACAAGACAGTTGTATGTTTCTTTTCATTAATATTGTTGGCCCAACATTTTGCCATTTATTAGTGCAGATGCAATACTGCACTTGTTTTTGCTTTGTTCATATAAATCAGCCTCCTGAACCGTGCTTTTAATCAAACGTAGAAACAGTCTAAGGTATGCAGAAGAAATGCATGGTACAGAATAAAGGGTGTAAGGAACTGAACAGAAACATCACCTGCTCTACATCTTATGTCTGGGAAACCATGATTTTTAAATTGTTTATCAACAATTTCTTTTTTTTTTCTCCCTTTAAAATCACCCCCAAAGTAGTAAGACACTTTTGCCCAACCAGAGGGCTTTGATCTGCAAGGATTGCCTTAACTGCTTGTTGGTTCTTTTTTTGTTTGTTTGTTTGTTTGTTTAAAAATACAGATAACTTAGATTGCTTAGATCTGTATTTCTAGGTCTAACCTTTTTTAGTCAGCCAGTCTTATATATTCTTCCAGCATGCTCTTCCCCTCCTCTACTTTAATTCTTACACATAACATTAACAGCTTAAAACAGATCATTAGTATTAAAGTAGGCAACTTTATCCCCAGTTAATCAATAGGTAACCTAAGGCAGAAAATGGATTCTTCTTCCCTGCACCCACTAAAAAAACCCCACAACAATAAAATACATTGCAAAGCCCAGTACAAGACACCGATCTTGCAACATGAGATGACAACTCTAGGCACTCCAGACAGAACATAACAGATTCTTATCAAGCTTTCCACTGTTCTTCCTATGAATCACTCTGCACAATTTTGGTATCAATTCGTGACATTTTCAATAACAAAATACTTTCAAAAATTACTGGGAAGTGATCATCACTTACCATTTCGTGAGTCAAGCTGTGAAATTTAAAGTAATTAGCCACAAGAAAGACCTTTGTTATGAATCCTTACTTTCCTATTTTGTTGCCCAATTTGCCCATAAGCAGTTTATCTTACAACAGCCCGTATACACTAGTTTCACAATCTGTTCTTTGAGAAATGTGTGAAACAATACACTACATGTTAATGCTCAGTGTTAAACTGATTTCTTGTTAAAGTTATTTAAATATATTTAGAAGCAGCAATATATAAAGGATTTATCAAGAAAATCCAAGAAAAAGCTTTTGTAAGCATTCATTGAACAACTCACAAAGGACAGATTTTGAAAGGTGTGTAATACTAGAAGGATTCAGCTTTATATAAAATTTCATCAAATTCAAAATTGAAATTGCACAGGCTAACAGCTGAAAATTCCTTCTATAGCAAAAGTTAGGACTTGATATTTAAGATTAATTACAAAATCTGTATTTTTTTCCTTATTATTGTGCTGCAAACACAAGATAATCATGCATTTCTGAAAAAAAGATGTCAACGGTCGAATAGCTGTCATCATCAACATTCATTATACTTACGTTTTGGAGTTAACACCATCATTGAGAGGCCTGTTCAGTTCACACATTTCAGATGTATTTTGGAGATTCTTTTTCCTTAGGCAACATAGCTTTTGTGAGTACTTTGATAACATTTTCAAAACCCCATGAGAAGAAAACCTCTTAAGAACCACCTCACCAAAAAACTATTAGAGAGTGGACTGTTGATCTTACAATAAATATTTACCATGAACATACATCAAAAAGTGTTAAAATATTTAGAACACCCCACCAAAACAAAGGCATTGCATAACAACTCCACAAGTGGACGGACAGGCTGAAATACTTCTTGAATTAATAAGCAGAAATTCAAGCAGAAATCCCTTTTCTGCAATTGTGTCTCTAAACTTAAGTTTGCTTGTACTCAAAAAAAATGATAGGAAACTTTTAAGTTTAACATAAATACATTATGGAAGTCACCTGGAGGTTAAACAAGACCAAGTGCAAATTACAGTGCATCTTATCCATGGAGCTTCAGTGATGTCACTACATCACTATTGGTGAAGTCTTAGCTGTGCTTCTGAACTGAGGGTTTTTTTTGCCATGCTGCAAAAAGAGGATGAGCTTAGTTTTAAATGCTCTGGACTTGTATCTCTCTTTACCTCCAACTGCATTTTCCTTTCCCATGAAAAGACTTATTTATATATTTTATTATATATTTATATTTTTCCCCTTTTTGATTTAAATACCTTAACTATTTAAGTATTTTCTGAATTATATACTACTTTTAGAGCAAGTTATAAGTCTGCAGAAAATGCTGAGCCAGATACCACAGTATCCTTGATTCTGATAAGGCAGTTAAAAGCAGTACAGAACCAGTCCTATCCAAAATAAATTTGAGGTGAAAGTAGACATTGCATTGATCTTAGTCTGGAGAGGCTCTTCCTTTTGGATACCAGATACCTTTTGGATGGCAAACTTCTGCAACTGCCAGAGTCTAGGAGGGTTGTTGCAAAATAATCATAGTCCCTCATCTGTTTTATGTACAGACTGATAATGCCTTCTCCATCTTCCAGTAGTCATTTCTTAGACCTGAACTACTCCCTCTCTCATCCTCTGAGATCCATTTTTACTTCTTGATGCTTTTTCCAGTCTAAAAAGTTTATAATTCCATGTTATATGGACACCACCAGGCAGCTCTCAGAGACATGCAGAGAATCTCTCAGTTCTGGATTTCTTTTGCCAGCACCAATCCAGCAAGGAGCAATACGTGTTGAAAAATGCCTTGAACAAAAACAATAAAAAGCAAATTCAGCAAATTTAGTAGCTCAGCTTTCAGCTCTCACAAGTCTCTACTTATGCTATATAAACTATGGATTTCTAGAGCTTACGATGCGTCCAAATTTGGACTGCATTACAACAGAGGAAAATGCACAACCCTCATTTATATCAGGAATAGTTAGTCTTTAAAAAAATTATTTTAGGAGTACTGTTAATGTATACAAAGAGCAATGTCAGTTTCTCATCCTCATAAATTACTGGATCTTATCAGAAATCACCATGAGAGGAAGTTTCTATAAAGAAACCAATCAAGCCTAAAGCAGCATGGAATATTTCCATTTGAATGATTATGATTTGGCCAAGCTACAAGCAACTGGAACCAGATCTTAACATGTAAAGCATAGTCTAACCCTCAGTAGAGACACTGCTAACAGGCCTGCCCATAAACAGTAAAGACCTAAATATCTTCCCCATGTAACACAGTAAAGCATTTTCTTTGCTGAAAGGGTTATCAAACATTGGACCAGGATGCCCAGGATAGTGGTGGAATCACCATCTCTGGAGATACTTAGAAGATGGGTAGATTGATGCTTAGGGACATGGTTTGGTGGTGGTTTTGGCAGCAACGAAGGTTGGACTCGATGATCTTTCCAACCAAGGTCCTTTCCAACCTCGACAATCCTACGATTATGATTTGTCTTCAAGTACACTTTAAAACCAGCAGGCACACCGTTACCCAGCTATGACCTCAATGTACTGTGGGGAAACTCTAGAGGAAACGAGGAAAACGGTGGCCCCAAACCCATGAAATTCCTTTGCGGTGTGGAGGCCACCGGGGGCTTGCAGAGCCCTCGAGCCCTCCCGCTGCAGAGCCCTGGGCACCTCCATCAGGACCTTGGACAGCACCGAGGGGGCTCCACCGCCCCGCGCCCCGCGGCGCACCGCACCGCACCGCCCAGACGTGCGTGGGGAAGCCTTAGGGATTTTTAGAAGGAAGGGAAAGACAAGGGAGAGTACGTTCCTCTGCATGACACCATAAACTCCACCCCGCCCCCGCATTTAACACAAAGTCTAACATGAGTATTGTAAAAAGCAAATTCCAAGTCAACATGAAACAAACAATGATGTAGGTAAGGCTAGGTACAAAGAAAGATTTAAAAGCAATTTGGGGTATAGCCTCACATTTTTATTGCTTCTTCATTCGCAAATCAAGGTGGAGGGTTTTTTTGAGTCTCACTATTCAAATGCACCAACCCCAAAATATAAAATGAACTGCTATATAAAGACTGTGACAATGGCATTGATTGCCCGGGATTTTATTTTTTGGTGGTTGCATTTAAAAATGTATTTCACAAGCCCTTTAAGCAAAACAAATTACCAGAAGCAGTAAAAATTCAGCTCTTTGCAAATATTTAAGCTCATTTCTCACAATTTGCAACATAGCTCTATTAAAAATCTATCCACTGATGATGGAAAACCATTTCCCCTTTTCCCTATTTTCCTACTCCCCTTTAATAAAAAATAGACTTTTTTTTTTTAAAAAAAAAGAGAGGATCTGATCAATATTGTTTGAAAGCACTCGAAAGCAATAAGATGGTCACAAGACTTGATCTGACTGTTCTGCCCCTTTACAAACTCAATAAAGCTTGCTTTTTATGACTGATTGCTGTGCTGTATTAATCCCCTAGCATATAAAACAAGTCTATTCGAGACTGGGACTCCACTGGGGGAGGACAGGGAAGCTGTTGTGTTCTGAGAATTAATCCATCTAGGAAAATCAAAAGCCAGCCACTCACAATACAGTAATCAGCATGTTCTCCACTGTGAAAGCCCTACATTTCCCATTTAGAAAACTATTACTCCATTATGTACTGAAAGACAAAAACCCTGTTTACTTATTTCTGTTTGTTATTATTTGACTTATATTTATGGGTTTGTGCATATTCCATTGGTGGGTACCACCATCAAGATAAAAAAAAAACCCAAACCTGCCTATTCCCAACTGTTTAAAAGGAAAAAGGGACTCCCACTGCTTTTTCCACAATCAAAGTTCTTTCTGGATTTGCTTTGTGAACAGGATTTTAACTCTTTATCACCCTAAATAAAAGGAAATTCTTTGAATTTTTTCCTTTCACAGAAAGTTCATTTTCTCTTCAGGATACTTGTGTGGGGTTTTTTCTCATTTTGTTAAATTATCTAACATGAGTTTCCTACACAGTAGTGCTAAAATAAAAATGTTTGAAATTTTATAATTCCTTTATTGAAAACAGCTTCACTTTTCTAGATGCCATTATATTTGATGCTCCTTTGTTAGCAAAAGTTTAATTCTTTCCTTTTAAATTTGGCTACTTAGCCTTCCAAAGATATATTTTTTCAGAAGCAGAATTTTTTTTTTTTTTTTGCCATTTAGATGCTAGCAGTATGAATTTTCCACTCTGTTCTGCAGATAAAGATTACAAAAGCCAAACAAACCCAGCTGTAAATCTTATGTGACACAGTAATTAAACTGCTAAATGAACTCTGTCACAAACACAAGAAATAAGGCTTATGGAAATCACTGAGAAACCACAACCTGATAGACCACGTGCTCAAGAAAAAACAAAAAAGCCTATATCCTCTTCCATTCAGCCAGCAAAAGGCACGTACCTGTGTAAGTAATAACTTTATAAACCAGAATCTATACAAAACATTTTTAATATCCACTGAAATGTTCCTGTCGAATTATTTTTAAAAAAGCAATTTGCTTATATTCATATTTATTCTTTGCTAAAACAAAACAAAGAACGTTTTTCTCCACCATTTGTTTTTTAAAGTAACAAGTCACTAAAAGCAACAAATGTTATAGTCTTTGTTCCTACTAGCATTATCCCTCTATATACATCCTTTAGTTAATAAACAGCTAAAGACAGCAGTTTTATAGCATTGGCTTTAAAACCAACAGGTGAATAAAATCCCACTAGGACACTTCCATAGTTCCACCTGGTCAACATGGCAGACACTGAAATCTTATGGCTAACTTGAAAAGATCTTAGTAGTCCAGTTATACTCACCATCAGATTTAAGTATTACTATATATTTCTCATAATCAAAGTACAATATGTTTTTTTTCTGGTTTTAGATCAAAAAACTTATTGGAGAAGCAAAAGCTGCCACACATGGCAGAATGTTTCATGTACACACAGTTTTAGGACATAAACTTGCCTTCCCATTTTAAGAATGGGATTAAACAATGACAACAACATGAACAATTTAACTTTTCTGGTGTTAGACACAACCAAAGATATGACATCAAATGACAGCAACGATACACAAGTGCTACTCCTATTAAGCTGTAACACTTCTTTGTAATTCTTGTAATGCTTATGGATAAAGTATTAAATTTCTTGGCTACCAGGGCAAAGCTATGGCACACAGAGAGTTAATGATGTCCCCCCCATCCCCTCTTTCTTTACCCTCCTTTTTCCCCCCATCTCATTCATGCCACATTCCACAGTGGCAGGGTCCAACAACAATATAGGAGGGTACCCAAAATGAAGAGGCAGGGCCTTCCATTCTTCTGCCTCTCTTGAATTAATTAACTGGAAATGAGTATTGTCAATGTTTTGGAAAGGCAGAGGGGTGAAAAGAAACTGCTAGAATTAATCACAGTGAGAAACTACCTCTTCAGCAGTCTGCCAGAGTTCAGAAAACCCATGAGAAGTGCAAAATAAAAGGAAAGTGGGCTGACTTACCATCCAAAGGAACAAATAAAATTCAAACAAACACCCAGGTCTCCAAAACAGAGACATGCCCCAGTGCAAAGGAATGTAGCATCTGTTGCCACAACAGCTTCATCTTTGTTTTTAATATACTTGTCATGAAGACTGAAAGGTAACAAGGCAAAAAAAGACAATTTACAAATAATTTAAATACACAGAAGACATGTTGTGTTCAATTCACTAAATATTTAAGTGTATCCGATGTTCCACTGATCGTTATGTAAGAAGACATATTTAAGCACAGTGATTGAATATGAGTAACTTTTATTATTTAGCCCTGACTCAGCACAGATCCTTTAAGTGGAGAAGCCAGACTGCAAAGCAGTTATTCCTTTGTTGAGTTTTTAATCATAGTTATCTCCAGGTTCAGCAATAGAAATTATAACAACTCAACACTGCACACATGACATCTTTCTACTAACAAAAAAGAAAGCAATGACATTTCAACCATCTGAAAAAAGGGTCTTTTTTCATAGGTTAATTTACCGAGGTATTTAGAAAACGTGTAGGTGTCCTTTTGTTTACAACAGCAAAGGAGAATTATCATTTGGCAGTTTTTCTGAGAACAAATGTAATACTTCCAGCAGACTGGAACTAAAACTGATGAAATCTTCTTTGCCTGAGCAGGGAAAAAAACCTTTAAAAGAGAAATCCTCTTTTAATGATTTGACTGTTCTTAATTTTTTGTTCATGATGGCTTTTTCCTGACAGATTTCAGAATCAACTTGTCATCTCTTTTCTCTATCTCTAAACCCATACTCTCAAGGGCAGAATTGTCTGCCAGGCCCTTCTCCTCCATCTGTGCAATAAGCTCTTGGTTTCTCTCATTATGTTCAGTGAGATTTCGGATAGCATATACTGCCCACTGGTTCACAACTGTTGGATGAAGTTAAGGATCATTTATTTATTTAAAGATGAAGCAATACTTATTACTTGCAGGCCTCAATTCCCCCAATCCCTCAAACCCAGAAAAACAGTAGAAATCAAGGACTGGAAAAGTAAGACGTTTAAAAGCAACGACTCTGAAGCTGCAAATACTTGCATATGAGGTAATTTAAGTTTAAATGATGTATGTCTGTTAATTTCAGGCAAATTTACTAGGTTTTATCTTGAATTAAAAAAAACTCAAACAACCAAAACCCAAAAGAACTGCAGGAATTAAAAGGACATATTGTTTTAAACGCAGTTACAGTTAATTGAAATGTTCCAGTGATCTTCCTAGGGAGATTTAAAAAACATCCACAAACCAAAACAAAAGTCAGTCACTGTGTTTACAATCTGGATACTTCAACACTACACTTCCAAGGACTGGGAAACAAAACGAGCTGTAATCAGGTACAAGAAAGACAACAACTATTATTTTTACAGTAAAAGTTGAAGAAATGTAGAAAAAGAGAAACATCTCACCCAGGTTAACAACTGAAAGTAGCACAAATCATATGGGAGACACAAATATTTTTAACCCCTACTGTTCTCTAAACTCAGTTCTTTGTGCCTGGGTGCTTTTACGAACTCGCCAGCAGAACAGTCCCTGGGATTACCAGCAGGTAGCTCCTGCTTATGTTTAAATGGGCACAAGCTGCAACTCCTTCACATACTGAGGTGGTCCCCTGAGGCCAGGATCGAGGCACATGTCAGGGCCATAGTCGAAGGATTTAAATTCCCAGGATTATCAGCCAGGCATCTTCCAAGTGAACTAGTGTTCATTTTATGAAGTGTCAGAGATGTTGGACCCAATTCTGCAGCTGAAAAACTATGTTATGATATAATCTTTCCCTAGTTACCCATATGGGAGGCAAGACATTATTAATCACACAGAAGTGGTTTGCCTGCAGGGCACCAATTATTTACTGCATGTAGCTTCACATTCAGTAGAAGAATATGCATAACTTACTCATCTCCTTGACGTCTTTTGGGTTGGACAGTGTGTAAGCACAGAGATAAGATAGTGCTCTCATGGGCATTTGCCAGAGGGCAAATGGAGGGGAAAACTCAGTTGTGGAAGATGGGAACTTCAGCCAAAAGAATAAAACACAGGAACCGGGCTTTCTTCCACAAACTGTCATGACAGCATTTGGAATATCCAGACCACTGCATGCACATCTTACAGTAGCAGTCTGGCCATTTTCTTGGTGCACTTTGCACTGACTGCTGTGCCTACCTTGCTGCCACCTCCAACTGCCCCTTAGGCTTGTGCACCCTGAGCAGAGGCAGTCTCTTGTTGGATGCACCAGGCACTGTTGGTGAACAACAGGATGTGTTCACCAACAGGAGCAGCTTTCTTAATATAAGACCCTGTCCTGCCTTCACTTTAAGAGAGAGGAAGTGACAAACTGAGAATAAAAATGACCAAAAAAAGAAAAGAAAAAGTTATGACTATACCTAAGCACAGTGCTACTTAGATGCCAAAAGAGAATAGAGAGAAAGGACTGAAATAAAAAGCACATGAGGAACTGTGAACAGAGAGAAGGGGTTAAACGAAGAGTGGCTTGAAGAAACGTCACAGGAAACACATGTCTAGGGAACAATCCTGCACTGGCATGCTCCAGTGAAACAGCCCCCTGTCTTTTAATAGCAGTTTATATGAACTGAAAATCAAAAATGACAAAGCAGTAACAACTGTAGGGTTTTTTCCTGACAGAGTTCTTCATACTTTATTAGGAAACATGCTGCATTCCTCTTTCATTAAAAAAATTCTGTCAAAGGCTGGATTTAGTAACAGAGGAGAGAAATTAAGAAAAACCAATAATTAGGTATCACATCAAAGCCTTAATAGACAAACACAACTGAGAACATCAATGCATTCTCCTCCTTCAGTGCACCTCTACTGTGATGAAGTGAAAAGTGCCAAACTACATGTAAGTTCTACGTAAACTGAATATTTGCACTGAAGATTACATTTGAGTGTATAAAACAATAAATTACCAAAGGAATTAAATCATATCTAAGTAGAATCTCACTCATCATCTCCAACCATAAGAATAAGTTTCAGAATAGTAAAGTGTGCAAGCTGACAAATGCACATGAACAAACAGATATACCACCTAGCAGGTCTTTCCAAGGTTTGATTTAAGGCATTTCACGAGTGCCAAAAAGTAACATCTAGCTCTCCCTTGGACTCTCCCTCATGGACTGTGAGACACATGCTACTACCCTCTCTGGCTCTACTCCTGGGATCAGAGGATGACAGCAGACTTGCTGTGCTCCTAAAAGACAATTCTGCATAAAATAAAGCACTTGCATAATAGAATACCTCCTAAAAAACCCCAAACCAGTTATTTTCAAAGAATGACAGATCTCAATCATGCAAAGTGCCACACAGAGAAAAAGTACTCTCGAATTTTTAATTTTTTTTTCAAGTATTAGCCTTGGGAATAATCCTGTTACCATCCTTTTTATGTCCTTCAACACAAAACCACTGCTGAACCCTACAGCAAATGATGTTTTCCTATTATCATATCCATTCATGCTTACATAATATCTAAGACATCCCCATTATCTTATGAACTCTATCATCATTATGGCATTTATCATTATTGACTACTGTAGCTGAAGCTGCAAAATTGTTTCAATAACGTTTTCACTCACTCAAAAACTCTTTTCTGCATGTAGGTTTTCCATTGTAAATTCAGTCATAAATATGTATGATTTCCCTTGTTCACATGCTGTGTGAGGCTAAGACCTTTGGAAGGCTGTGTGCAGACCTAGACAGACTTAAGTGTCAGCAGAGATTAAAGCTAGTCCCCAGCTAATATTCACATTACCCTCTTGCTCCTCTCCAAAGACAGAGACACAGAGAGAAAATTAAACATATTCTAGAGTCTCTAATCCTACCAACACTTTAAGCACTTTATTGTATGCTCAGCTTTAGAAAGAGAGCTTCTAAAGTTTCCATAGTTACTACAAATAAGAACATGAGCCTGTTTGTTGTGAAACTGCATAAAAGAAAAGAAACGTAACAAGCACAGTAGATCAGATTGTGAGGACTTGTCCAGGTTTTTCCAAGAGGACATATTTGCCTCTCAAATTAATTAATATTATAGACAAGAATATTATAGACAAAATTACACTATCTCTGTCACAGTGCAGAGGGCATACAAAAGAAAGAAAATTTTCCATTTAATTTTGCATAATTTTCATTACTAGACTATCTGTGTTTAGGGGATGGAAGCAAACATTTGTGTGCATTAACAGCAACTCTTTTTCAAAATCCATCAGTACCGTATGCTATAGGATTCCTATGTAATTTTCACTTAAACAAATAACACAACTGAATCAACTTCTGTAACATCTTCATACAGCAATTTAAAATTTATCATCTAAACTCCTCTGGATTGTAACTTCAATTGTCAGGGAGGGGGGCATACAGGGAGAAGAGGTGGGGAAAATGTCCTGACAATCTGACCTAGAGGATGAAAAATTTGACTATCAGGAATCAACATAAACCATGAAAATCTATGCCACTAAATCTTGTGGAAGTTTTGCCACAGACTGCAAAGGCAACTTTTCACAATTCTCTTGTTTCTTCTCATATGGATTCTGCTACAAGAGGTTGCTGGAGTCCAATAGCAGTCACTGTTCTGTAAGTTTGATGGTGTGTGAAATACAACTGCATACTCTCAGGAGTCGCTAACCAATACCCTATGGAGATGTATTACCTAAGAGCAGGACTTACAAACCATTTCCCAAAGAGAGTATTCCAGCTTTTCATTCTCATATAAGGAGGCCTAATTTGGAGTAAATGTTATTAGCAAGTCTATTGCAGCCATCAGGATCCCTATAAATTGTTCCATAAACCAGTTTACATTCTATGGATGAAAGATGGCAGACATAATTATTAATGAATTTTGAATCTGATGAGGTAGATATACAGCAATGCATACGTAATCTTGAAAGTATGTTTCTTGAAAAGAGCAACTAGTAAGTTTTAAAAGTATTATCATTAACTATTAAAGGATATTGAAGAGTGGTGACAAGGAGAATGAAATACGTACATCCATTTTCTTAAGCCTCCTTGATAGTTGTTAATACTGAGGAATTTCTAAACGTAACAACCTTGGTGAAGAGTTTGATTTATTAGATATTGTAATAAACTTTTTTTTTTCCAGTTAGAGCTTTTCCTGCACTACAACTGATTTTCAATAACTTAGGAAACTTTCATTCTTAAGAGTCATTTGGCCTTATGAGAAAAAGAGGATACCCAATTCCACTACCTCATTTAAATCAAATTTTTGACTATTTAAATACTAGTCAAATAGGCTGTTTAATGCCACAGTAAAACTCACACAACTCAGAGCTTTTTTGGAACAGGTCTATAGGGCTAAAAACTCGAAATGATGAAAATACAATTCTTGTAAATTGTATTTCTTCCTGGTCTTCAACAAGTAATCCAATTGTCACTTAAACTATAGACCAGGAATGAAATACTAAAGTGTTACATTAGAAGAATCATTTCCACTTAAACACTCGACTGGACCACACTGAAAAGACATAAACCATTTCCCGTTCAAGTGTTTCAGTCCTTTTGAGTACTTTTGTTTCACAGCAACATGAAGATAACTCTCTCTCAAGAGAGACCTCAGACACCATCTCAGAATAGAGAAATGGTAAAATTACTCAGTTTAACATAATCCAAATAGTTTCAATACTAAGGTAACATTCTCTGCAATTCACAGCCCACAGAAATGAGGAAACATCCATAGCAGAAAATAATTGTACATTAAATGTTTTTTCCAGTTCCCAAGCCTTCCACAGTAGTAATTGTCTCTTCCTCTAGCAGGAGGTTTTTCTGCCCTCTAGCAGACAAACACCATTTCTAGGTACCTTTATTAATTCCAGTCTCTGAAGTCCTTTGATCTGTAGCGATGAATCCATTTCCTAAAGTATGCCCTGCGTGATACAGGTTTCTTTAAAATGGAACTGCTATCTTCTGCATAATCCAGACAGGCATGAACTCATGTATAACCTTTGATGCAAGTTCACCCATTTAAACATTTATGGCCAATAATTACACTTTAAAACCAGAATGAACAATTATACCTCTTTTGCCCAACAGTTCTGCACAGAACACAGAAAGTCAGTCACTCTTGAAATCAATTCTGGTTCACGTACAAGATACTGGCATGCCATTTTCTGAAAGACACCCTATCTTGACTATGAGATTTCACTATGTCCCTAAATAAACTGTTCCAGTGGGTAAACTCATTATAGTCTGTGATCTATTTTCTGGTTTCGATTTGTTTAGAATTGTTTCTAAAAACTGATTTCATTATCAATTTTTAAAAAAGTAATTCACAGATGACCATCAAGGCACTCAGTAAGCATCTTTTGCATGTACTAGAGAGAGAAACTAAGGGAAATATTCTAAACCTTACATAATTCTTGCACCTCTTTCTTCCATTTGTATTTTTCATCATATCTTTTGGAGCATAGGCATCAGAGCTACATAACAAATTCTGCCAAAATTTGCTATATGGCTCATTACAGGTAAAAAGCATTTGCCTGCTCCTTCTGCCTATTAGTAATTCAGAAAACATGAAAAACAAAAGCTCACAATATTTAGCTCACAATAGTTGTCCTCTCACTCCTAGCTACAGTCCCACAAGTAGAGTCCAAGTTCTCCAGGTCATTCAGAAATACAATGTCAGCACTGTCCAATTCTGACACCCAGACTCAAATCATGAGGTTCATTCTTAGTTCCAATACTTACAGCATTTAAGTACATAATCTTCAGTGACATCCAGCTAAATGGTACCCAATATTCATTAAAGAAGTATTTACCACTTCAAAAACTTGGGTTATTAAGGTATTTCTTACCTAGAGCAACATGGGGATTTTTCTCCTTAGATCCCTGGTATTTCTTGGTTAACACATTACTGTTCAGTGGTGTCTTGTGTATTATATGCCCAGATTGCTATTAGTCTTTAATGCCTGCCAGCTAAACAACATTCAATCCATATGCTGTGTACCACCTTTCATGCTCTGTGGCACTTAAAAGCACAGTGCCAACACACCTTAGCATACTATGAAATTAAACACAAAATTTTAGTCAAGTACTCCAGAGCTACAAAAGCCATAGTACATGTTTAGCTATGTCAGGCTATTTTTATTATAATGTCTCTTATGCCAAAACTTACAGAAGTTTCAAAAAAGTTAAGCCATAACCTCTAGTTTGTTTTACTTCTTCCTATACTCAGACTTGTAACACTAGCCTAAAACCATGAATATGGCACATTCGTTTTTGCTGCTCAGGCTGCCAATTTTTTTAAAAATTATGACTTACATTTATAATAGAAACCCATAATTTATGAGTAACTATAAATCATCTGGTTTTAAAACAGAAAGAATCACACCCTTGATCAATCTCAAGATAATGCTCCACAGTTGCCATTTTCTGCTCTTTCAGTCCCTTCTGTTACACTAATTCCATTTTAAGAATTCATGACAACTAAATCTGTTAGTTATCTATAAGAGGTAACAGAGAGTTAGCAGGTTGTTACATTAAAAAGCTTCAATTACTGTTACCTACCTGTTAAAATGCCTTAGCTTATCTTATTTTCCCAGGTACAAAAAAAAAAAAAAAAGGCCAAATTCCATTAAATTGAAACTCGTGTATCAAATTACTATTAAAACCTACCACAAACATTGAGATGTAAAGCTCTAAAGCATAGGGGGATGGTAACTGTGTTCACAAACTGATTAAGTATCAGGCAGACAGTAATAATTTTAAATTTCCTTGGACATGTAAAGAAAAAAGCTCCACCTATACACAGAAACACATTAATGTGCATTTACATGCATACATATAGAAATAAACAGCTTTTCTAAAAATGCTTTAAATGGAAATTACAGAAGTCATATAAAACTTTCAAAAATTTGGCACGTCTCAAAAAACCAACCTAGTTAATACATGAGATGTGATCAAACTAGTTATAATTTATCACTAAGGTAGATGACAAGACAAACTGACTCACAATGGATAGAAGCTCTTTTTCTATTTATTATCTGTGGAGATTAATCTATTTATATAGATTCAACAAAGATCTGTATGTCAGTTTACCTATCAGCATAGTACTTGGGTATTTTATTGATTCAGGGTTTCTGAATAACATATGTGACATAACTCCCATGTCTGCTGCTTTTGGTAATTTCAAACATCCCTTTATGACAAGTAAGCAAAACAATGAAGGTAAATGAATCTCCAAATCCAGTCTCATAGACACCAGATGATGTCCAGTTTGCATCGAAAAATAACAACAGTTAAATAAATGGGTGTTCTGAAAGATGCAACCAAATTATAACTAAAGTTGGCATTCACCAGCTGAAGTTATAGATTGTTTTAATAACAGTGACTGAAAATGGAACAACAGAAAAATGTCAGAATAAAGATATTATGCAAAGCATTGGTCATATGACATTTGAATATTCTGTGGAAGCTTGCAAGAAACAATGTCAAGAAGACAGACTGAAATATAATAAGGTGGCTGTAGAAGGCATTCCATTCTCAACAATATTTCTGAACCACTCCTAGCTTTATTTTAAAAAAATCAAACCTTTAGGTTTCAAATTTCTAGTGCTCTCTCTCAGCCCAGAGGGGAATTTTTCAAAAGAAAGTCTACAGAAAAATCAAGCAAGCTGTTTGAGCTACAAAAGCAGTGAAATATTATATTTTCTCTGTTTCTTTTTTTTTTTTTCCTAGTGCTCTCAGTAACTAAAGATCCACTTTCTTTCAAGAATTCAAGCCTGTCATGGATTTAAATCCACCAGGAGGATTAGGGCAGAGGACAAATATGACAATATTTGGTTTAGAAATAGAGTTATTAACTTTAATTCCTCACTTTTACATGCATGAGTTGGTGCCTACAGAGATTACTCTTCTCAAGGGATTAGAAATATTATAATGTAACATTTGAAAGAGCCTTCTTGCATTCTGTACAGCTCTGTTAAACTTTCTCCAGCTCTAAGAGGGACCCCGTAGTTCTCACAGGTTTCTTAATAATGATAGTTACACTGCAGCTGTGTATAAGTGAGATACTGAAGAACAGACTTCATATTTACATCTCTGCAAATTTGCTTCAGTAATTTATATACTCTCAAGAACATTCATACTCCCCTCCACCATGAACTCATAATTTCAGTATTTTAATCATTCTGCAGATACACTAAATAAATTGCATCCTGAAATTATGGAATCAACAACCTGAAATACACCATTAGGGATTATAACTTTGTTAAATGTCCAAACACAAAATTTAATCTGTGTTCACTTATGGAAGAAAAAAAGGGACAGCACTTTCATTTCCCAGAGAATCTTCTCCCATGCTGCTCACTGTGTTCTTCCTGTGGTCTTAGTCTTTTTCATGTTAAGGAGAACTTTGCATTTGAAATGACAAAATTCGTTTCTGGGGAACAATGCAGGTTACTGATACAGCTAGCAGAGGCAGAATATCTCACAAGAAAACTGGATGGTTTTGTTTTAATTCTAAAGTAAACATTTTCTTACAACAAACATTTCAGAAGCGCAGTCTTTGAGTTGGAAGTTAAATCTACCAAATATCATGCGGTAAGTTGTTTTTTTTTTCTTGGTTCTTCAACTTTAGGTGGGTTCTGTTCTATTGCAGCACACAGAAAAGATAAACAATAGGTTCAGATGTGGCAGGTGTCTCAACTCTTCAGATTCAAAGCCAATGTCAAGAGTGATTTAAAATAGGATTAGGTTACACAAATGCCTCCTGTACCCTGTTCCACAGTCCTCCCCTCACCAGAACTTTACAATAATCAGACTTTGGAGACTTTACTCAACATTATATAGAAAAATCCTACTTAAAATGAAATCCAGACCTCTTTGGTCCATATTATGACTTCTGCAAGAACAAGACTGGTTACTGATGCAGGTGCCCTGATGCAGTGACAGAAACAGACATTGGTGGTGGCCAGAATACCTTTCCCAAATACAACCAAAAGCAGTGTTTAGGAATAGCTGTGTTTTCCTCTTTTACCATGAAAAATAACAAGGTTGAAGACTCTTGGGAATCACTTAGGAAACTGGCCCACGACTGCAGCTAAAATAACCCCATATCATACAACACTGAGGGATCCCTTTCTGAGCCACACAGACCCCCAGCTCTATTAGTATCTAACAAAATATAGTCATAAAGTATTCACAGTAACTTGCAGGAACGGGATAGGATTTAATCTGCTGAATAAGGTGAAATAAGAGCCTCTCAGAGACTGTTCTTGCTGAATGAATGACCAGTTGTTTCTATTCCAGTTTATAGTCTGATCAGTTCATCTGAATATAATTGTATGACATAGAGGAGCTAAGGTTTGTGCCTATGCCACATAAAGAAATCCTCCATACTCTCCGGGGTCTCAGAGAAGACTTATCAGCATATAGGAGTTGAATTGGACTGAACTGGAGTATGGCAATACACTGATTTTTTCTTGCTTAACCATTTTTTTCATTCTAGTTCCATCTGTGGTAGTTGACTGCCACTCATTTGATATTTTGAGTTGGTTTCGGCACTAGGAACCTCAAGGTTCAGGCCAAAAAATTTCTGCTCTTTACCTGTGCTGACCAGCCCCATTCTTTCACTACCGACCTCAGCCACTGCTAGGTCACTAAAAGATTATTCTTTACTTTTCTGTTAAAAGTCATGGGGACAATCAGTACCAGTTTACAGAAAATAATCTTCTAATAGTGTTCTGTCTCCAAGGATAAGTACTGCAATAGCAGCAACCTGTGATAATGCAAAACTTTAGCCACCTACCAAAGAACAGACTTTCATTCAGCCCAGGTAAATTTTGGACTTCCTTGTGCAGCAAGGCAAGTGTCAATGGGATGAGGAAAAGGGAAATTTCTTCCAAGTGAGCAGAACTTGACTGGACAGGAGAAAGTCATTACTGCTTTCATCAGTAGTATAGGACCATATCCACTGAAATAATATGGTTTTATGTATGCTTATGAAAATATAGAACCAAATAGGTCTCCTCAAACTACTAAATGCATTTGCAGTGCCAAAAGTTAGCTTTCCAAAGAAAGGCAACCATTACTACTGTAAATTTATGCTGTATTTTCTTGTCAAGATACATGAGATAGCCACATTTATGGTTCAATAGTATGATGAAAATGCTCAACTGGTTTACTCTGTACGATGGTTTACTCTTAAAAAGTTAACTCACACTTTTTAGCTTTCTACTGGCTTCTATTCAGCTGTGAGGCTTTTTTTACAGTATGTGGCCTATTTTGGGTTGCACTCTGTAACTTCAAAATGAAATGTCTGTCAGCTCCCCCAAAAGTCTTTGTTGGGATATCACAAAACCAAACTGCCATTGTTGTAGACCATTAGAACTTGATTTCTTCTAGCTTTAGCCAAAAGTTTCATAAACCACAATTATACTTGCTGCTGCCACGAAGTCAGAAGTATTTCCAATCTACCTCTCAGATGACTTTCAAACTGAATATAATAGAAGAAGCTTAGGGAAGGAGTATCTGAAAATAAGTTTACATTTTCTACGTTTTCATCCATTATTCAAACTAAGGGGCCTGTGTATGGATATCAACAGCAACCACAGGTTTTCCTCTCACAAATGATGAAAATTCTTACTTCTAAAACAGAGCCAGCTGGATTTTTACTCATATAAACAAATATATATGTGTGCGTGTGCATATACGCACACATACTACACAGCAGCATGTTTTTTCTTCAAGTATGATTGCCCTTTTCGCTAACAGGAAAACATGCCTGATTAGAGGTTAATATAATATGGACACTTGCTTGAGGTCATTCCAGTCAAATTCAGACATTCACAAAATCAATTTATCAAGAGACCTACTATAAAAATCTCAAAAGGGTAACACAAGCAAGCATCCTGAAAAAATAAGAATATTCCATCTTCAAAACTTCTGATTCTCAAGTTTTATCTCTTAAACTAACAGCTATTACATTGTAGTACTTTGGATAATATGTTTTTTCCTGTATTAGTAACAAATATTTGTAAGGACAGACATTAAATTTAAAAAAAATCAAATCAACAAAATCAAAAAACCCTCACAACTGAAAAAACCCACCCCCAGCCAGAGAAGACACATGTCTGTGTGTTACCCATGACCCTAAATCTTAGGGAGAAGCATAAAACCAGAAAACTTAGTTAAGGTAAACTGAAAAGGCTTCAGTAATAAACAGGTTAGTTTATTTAAAGTCTTTCGTAAGCACCTTTTTTGAATGATTAGGGTCAACAGTCATTTGATCAGAATGGACTGGCCTCCCTCCTTATGTTTGCCTTAAGTGAACAGAATCTGTGAAGGGCCAGAAATGAAGCTGGAAGGAGCAGTAAGCAATTAGTGTAAGGTAAAAGACAAGAACAAAGAGAAGGGCTCTTGTCTGATGCTATATTCTGTCAGAGATGAGGAAGATGGTAGCTTAGAGAGCAAAATAGAAGATATTTTCATTGAGAAGACCTTTTCAACCCAAATAACCTGAAAAGCAGGATCTGGGGTAAATTCTTCACTGGTATACCAAGAGAAGCACCTCCAACCCTCTCTGCTATTCTGTGTCAGGACAATTTATTTGCTTTTAAACACAGGTTACATAAGTAAAGAACGATGCTTCCAACTTTTCACAATCAACAAGAAACTGAATTTTCAAACCCAGAAATATATTTCATGGAAGAGCCTTTCCTTAATGCAAAGGCAAACAAGTCCACTTGCATTTTAAAGCACCCTTTTTTCTTTCAAATATAGAAAAAATGAAGTTATGATTAAGATACAGCCAACCCATGATGAAAGATTTAAAGGGTATAAAAAAAGTTAAAGTAACATTCAACATTCTCTGAAGTTTAATTCCTCAGACCCCAAGGTCTGTAATGAACTGTATCTCTCCAATCTCACCTCTACCTTTTTTAGAAATCTAGGAAGATTTTATATAAAAGGAATCTGGATGAAACTTTTCCCAGTTAGCTCTATCTATGGAGAAATCTGAGAAACACAGTCTGAACCCACAAAAACAGGTACAAAAACAAGAACGTAGCGAGAAGTTCCTGGGCATGATTCCCCAAAGGAACCCTGACTGAAGAGTTACACCTAGCTTTCCCTCAAGCTTCCTACGTCACCTTGGCAAATGGAAGCACCAGTGAGTGATCATATTTGAATTTTAGCAACTCTCTCAACACCCAGCTCAAGAGCTGCCTAAACACTTCCTCTTAATTAATCTTCCTTGAAAAGAGAATAGTGATGAAATATGTTCACTCTGGATCATAAAGTAACAATGTGGGCAATTTTAAGATGTTTCAGTTTCAAGCAAGTAGGCTTTCAAATCTTAGTAAGAGCATTCCTGTGGATTACCAGCATCACAAAATAGATTTTGCACCAGACAGATGTGTGCAAATGGAGGAGAGTAACAGTCTCTTCATTGTTATGTAATGGAGCCAGGCACCTTCATCTCCTAAGGACTTGGTTTGTACAGTCTAGAAGTAGCAGAATATGCTGCAAAGCAGGTGAAAGACCAAATCAAACTGCAAACTCCTCTTCTGCTTCCCTGCATAAGACATGCTGAGAATGCAGCAGCTGAGGAACATTAGAGGCAGGAGAGAAGCAGGGGAGCATTAATTCCATGTAGCACCTGGAATAGCTCTAGGTCAATACGATGAACAGAGCAGTAGCCAGGAGCTGTGCTCCAAAAGCTGACGCAGCAAACTTTTGTCACAGCAGGGTAGTCCCTCCTCTGCCCAAGTGCTACTTATTTTTTCATATATCCAAATACTACAGATCAGTGGTCAAAGTTCATACTAAGAGGTGTCATTATGTCTAGTAAGCATTTAAAAACTAAGTAAGCACAGTTTTATCCTCTGGTAAGAAGTTTATCGCACAGCCATATCAAAATGTGTAAGAACTTCCACATTGCCCAAAAGGCAGTAAAGACTCTCATGGTATTTTATTTCATTCAGGATTGTAAATTACAACTCTAACCCTTTGAAGGCCTCAAACTTTATCCCCTTTTACTAACAGCTAAAACAAAGGATTAATCCTAGAAGGATTAATTCTAAAAGTCGTTGCACAGCTGTGCTTTCCAGCAAAGGAAGAGTAACTTGGGATCAAAACTCCTTATTAGGTTTTGTTAGACCCAATCTGCTTAGGGAAAGGTAACTTTCCTTGCCCTTCCCACCACAGCCAGCAGCGCCCTTCACCAGAATCAGACCATGGAAGTACAAATCTTCTACTCAGCACACTGTCAAGAGCCACTCTGAGAGGTCTCCAACTATAGGAATAATGATAAATGTAAAAAGTTTGCATGTTAAGCAACTGAGTAACTCAGAGGATACTTAACACCCATTGCTCCTCCAACCAGCTTGTTAATATTTTGCTATCATCTGTCCCTACACTATTTCATCCTTTTAAGATATAAGTAGATGGTGTTCTACAGCACACAGTTGGAGAATAGGCAACATTTTCACACCTTTTTTTTTGTTTTTAAAGACTTGTTAAAAAGTGCGTTTTTTCTGACAAATTAATTTAAAAAATATGTTTCATGTGTTCAGTGTAAGAAAGCTGAAATTACTCTAGACAGGAAAAGCATTTGATTTCCACATGCTATTATCAGAACCTTACAAGGAGCTAATGATTAGATGACAGAAAATAATAGCTCACCCACTGAATGCATCCGCAGGATTACTAGACAGTTCCTGAAGAGATGGGTAAATCTGCTTAACAATTGTTTATCTTTAATATACAGTTATTTCCCTTGAATAGCAGTCTACTTTGGAAAGTCTCTGCTCTTAAACCCCAGGAAAAAAATCCCAAATATGAAGCACAATGCCACTTATATTAAAATCTCCCTGACATTTCAGTAATCTGCATCAGTAATTCTCTCAATTATATACATTTCATTACAGCTTGCTAGCCTTATCTCTATGCTTAGTATAAGTTCTCCAGCCAGAATTAAGAAGCATATAGAATTGATAGGGTGCTTATTTTAGTCTATTGAACAGATTTCAGTTGAAGGAAAAGCTCCAAGATCTGACACGATGACCAAACGTAGTCTTAATTCAGATTTGCGTCAGTTAGCTCTCTGAATTGACATCTGTAAACCAGTAATATTTATTATTTCAGGAAACAGAATATAATCACAGTTAAACTTACTAAGATTCCAATTCACAAAAACATATTCATGAGTTTGCTCACTTCCAAGCCAAGCGTTTAAATACAACCCAGGCCAGTTAGACTTAGGTACCAAATGAAAGCAATGCTGCCATAAATATATTAAACTCCCACACCTTTTCTTATGAGTCATATTCAATAATTAGAATTCTTTTGTAAAGGATACAAGGATTGTTGTCATCAATGCTGCAGTTGTCCAGGATCAAGGAGATGCCATCTAATTCATAAACCTAAATAAAACCAAAAGTTTAATTTAACAGATGTCTCAACAATACAAGTGATGCTTCATGCAAGAAATACGTAAAAATATATCAGGGATTTTTATTTCATGAAAAATATTAAACATGTTAACATAAATAGCAGAGTAAATCTGGTTATCAGCAGTACCACAAAAGAGTAGCACAAGCCGACATTAATTTCACATTCTTCCTTCATTTAGCAGGTGTTTGACTAAGGTAGTTTCCAAGTCATGTTTTTCACACTGAGTCAGATAAGCTACGCTTATTGACAGCACATGCTTGCTTCCAGAGGAAGAACCATGAAAAACTGCTGAGTGAAAAAAATAGGGGGGAAAAAAAAAGTTGAAAATTATATGTGCACATGCACAAGAATTAGCTTGGGGACACGTGTATTCTATATCTATGCAGCCTTCAAAAACAATGTACTTAAGCACAAATTCTTTGTGTCAAGTAAGAGCCACTGACTTTTTTCCCCTCGATAAGGTGTTCATTACGTCTTTGCTGGTTTCCTAATAACATTTTTTATTTTCCATATATACATGTTTCTATATATATATCTAAATTCACAAATTACACTAATACATTTTTGTGTGTGGATGAGATAATAATGTATAATCCTAATGGATTATACACATACATGCACACCCACACTACCAAGAACTTGGGACAAGCTGATGTTAACAATAAATATGTAGCATAATTATCTCAAGAAAGGTAAATACCATAAGAAATTTATCTATACTTCTAAGGTACAGTGTAACAGCATAAATCATCATGTATATTTATAGCTCCAGAAAGCATCATGTATTTAAATGAAAACCCATTCTAAATTACCAGCAAAATTTCAATCTTGGAAATACCTTTTTAAGATATAGAATCATTTTTTAAAAAAATTACAAAAGTATTTTTAAAAATACTTGACAGCATGGCAATTTATGGTTTATATTATTATACTTTTATATTATTTATACTCTTTAAGCTACCTGGACATGGCCATGGGCAACCTGATCCACATTTAAGCAGGGGAGACAGACAACAGGTTCCTCCAGAAGTCCCTTCAACCTCAAGCATTATGTGATAGCTAAACCATACTTGTCTAAATCTTAAACTCTTTAATTCTTTTAAATTAAATGTCAATGAAAAACCTGGTGTGTAAAGAAATTTAGACAGAATGCCAATTTAGGTTGTTGCTTGATGATAGGATTCTCTCTTCTATCTTTTTTCCCCTAAATAAGGTATGCTTTTTGTACCATGTCAAACAACAAATCGCGAAGTTTACATGGCAGGATGAATCAGATTTCTGAAATGCAAGTTGTATGGTAAGAGAGGAAAGTTGGGTAGAAGGAGATTTAGATGTGAAATCCAAAACAGAATACTGATCAGTAAAACTGAATTCAGAGACAAATCTGAGCACATTCCTCCTTTTCAGAAAATCTTATTGCAATATTTCAACGTAAGAAAGTAACAGAGATGGATATACAAACAGGCAAGGCTGATACGTAAGAAAAACAAACAGCACTGCTAGCTTTTAAGACCTAACTGTCACATCTGTGCTAACATGCATAACTATACCTACATGAAATACAGCTAACAACAGAAGTTCAAAAATACCCTTTTTTTTCCACTAAATTTTTGTGTTTTCTCCAAATATCATGCATCATGTATGATGTCATACTTCAAAGCTTGAACAATGGTAAGTAATAAGGCACTTGTCCACACTTGGGAAACATTAGTTCTTTGATTTTCATGCTGTAGCCAAACTCGGATATGCCTACAGTGTTACGTTTTCCATCAGTGAAACACTGAAAAGTACAAATTAATCTGCATTAAGCATTGTCAATAAACTATGAAACTGAAATAAACTATGCAATCTGTTCCAATTCGATTCAAATGAGACATTAGGCTAACAGAGAAAGTAAATATTCAGGGAAAGTCAAATTTTAATTAAAATCCACACATGCTTCAAAAAGTTACTGCAGGAATATAATGAGATTCCTTCAAGGTTAAGTGGAAACAGAAGCAGTAAGCCACAGCTTTAGTGATAATGTAAAAACCAGTTGCTAACTACACTGCCTTATACATCCACTGAGAGTGTCTTGAACGTTGTACAATTAAGCCACACATAAAATTTGACGGAGTAAGGCACAGCTTTTGTCACCATGCCTTAGTGTGTCACTTGTGACTTACTACACAGTGAAACGAAGCAAGGAAAAGACACCTTAAAATGTTCTCACAAATCAATATATTTCTTAGAGTGACTGGTGAGGTGAAGAGCTTAAATTCCTGAGCAACCACTACTAGAGAAGTTCCAGTCCACACCCGATCTGTTCCTGAACCAGTGACCCACTGAAACAGCATTTTACGGTAATTTAAAATTCATGCCAGTGTACTGTGATGATCTGGGCTGCAACGTGAGGCAGTTCAGCAATTGCAGTTCAGAATTCACCTAGAGGACAACATGTTGACCATGAGCCAGCAATGTGCCCTTGTGGCCAAGAAGGCTAATGGCATCCTGGGATGCATCAGGAAGAGTGTGACCAGCACGTCCAGCACAGTTATCCTGCTTCTCGACTCTGCCCTGGTGAGGCCCCATCTGGAGCACTGCGTCCAGTTCTGGGCTCCCCAGTTCAAGAAGTACAGGGAACTGCTGGAGAGAGTCCAGCAGAGGGCTACAAAGATGATCAAGGGAAAGGAGCACCTCTCTTATAAAGAAAGGTTGGGAGACCTGGGTCTGTTCAGCCTGGAGAAGAGAAGAGAGAGGGGATCTTATCAATGCTTATAGATATCTAACGGGCAGGTGTCAAGAAGATGAGGTCAAACTCTTCTCACTGGTACCTGGTGACAGGACAAGGGGCAATGGACACAAGCTGGAACACAGGAAATTCCATCTGAACATGAGTAAAACCTTCTTCACTTTGAGGGCAGTAGAGCCCTCAACTGGAACAGGCTGCCCAGAGAGGTGGTGGAGTCTCCTTCTCTAGAGACAGTCAAAACCAGCCTGGACAAGTTCCTGCGCAACCTGCTCTAGATGGACTTGCTTTGGCAAAGTGGGGTTGGACTAGATGATCTCCAAAGGTCCCTTCCAACCCTTACAATTCTGTGATTCTGTGATTTCTGCAGTTCAAATCAAGAAAGGACCCCACAACACTTTCCAACTTGCATGCTGAGAGTCTCTCAAATCTTCTCACTCATCAGCCTGTAATCTCCCACACTAGCAGATTTTGTAACTATCGAGAAACCATCACCCAGATCTCAACCTCTTACACACATTTACTGGAACATACTGCCCAAAACAAAGAGGTTAGTGAATTTTCCCAACTAGTCATTGGCCTCAGAGTTTTTCCTTTGAAGAGAAATGTCTGTGAAATGCAAATGGCACAGTAAGGCACTGGGCTTTTTGCAGGGATCTTCTGCAGGGCTTGGGAAAGGCATCAATATTGCACAAGCCTCAAATCTCACTTTAAGGTGCAAAAATATCCTGTGGGAAAAAAATGTGGTGGCTGGCGGTAATACATCCAGATTTCAGAAGAAATTGTAGATCAAAACTAAAGAATAAGATGGTTCTGGTGTCTGTCTTGTAAAGGTAACATTGGCCTGTGTTACAGAAGATAATGAAACTTATTTTCTGTTTACATTATTGGCAACATATCTGGCCAATATCATGGAACTGCACTGGACTGTAACAAAACCACAAGGTTATTTTATTATTAGGAACTGTAATACTTTGTTCTGAACTACATTGAAGCAGTAAATGAAGCTGCAACCTATGTGCAGGCTGAAATCTTGACCACATTTAAGTTACCTAGAAAATTACTTAAGACAAGTTTAAAATAATAAAAAAATACAGTTCTGTGCTAGTGATATTTATGCTTCAGTCAAGTCAGTATCAAAAATCTTGCCCTAATGTTATCATGCCAGTTTCTGAAATTGTTTCCTAAAAAGCAGAAAAATAGAATATCCAGCATGCAAAGGCAGGTATCCATCTCCGCCAATTAAAAATGTATCTTTCACAACACAGCTTTATATTTCTGTACCACTTCTTTTCTGTACTTGCCTTTGAAACATAATGAAGATCGGTATCATACCAGTGAAAAATTTAAATGTATTACATTTAAAATAAAACGCCTTCCCCAGTGACAAAGTAACTGCTAGTCTTTTTTCCCCTCTTTCTCTGAACCTGGAATTTAATAATGCATTTCAATTACTTAAACCAGACATTAAACAGATGGACATGTAGGGAGAGGTTCTATATAAATATTAAACAAGAGCTTATAAAAGTGACCAGCCCAGATCACTGCTCACTTGCCCAAGAATCAATAGCATTTTATTTGGATGCTTTGGACCATGTCAGTACTGAGGAAAAAGCTATGCTTTTTCTCTCGATAACCAACAAAAATATTCCAACCAAAATTAAAGTTTTAAACTTTATCTTACAGAATTCACATTTATTGACCAAAATATAAATAAGGTCACTAGCATAATTAAGGATATCTGTCTGAACTACTTCTGATAATGTCCCAGTGTTTTCTAATGAAGTTCACAGAAGTAATTTTCATTAACACAATCCTTCAGAGCAGAGCGCAGAAAAGGTATAAATTAACCACAGACTTTTTCTTGAATCTTTCCCTCTAGCAGCAATGGAGCCAAGCTCAGGGGTAAGAATGTAAATTCTCCGAGCATGACAGTGCTTGTTACTGAATCTGAGTGCGTCTAGTAAAATGCAACTACAACCTCCAGGTCCAGCAACTATACAGCCCGTAACAGAAAACCTCGAGCAAAAATAACCTCTTCAAAGAAGCATTAACACTTCAGGCATTAGAAACATTACTTAGTCAACTAAAAGAGCACTATTATGCAAAAAGAACATCTATGCCTTTAGACAAAACCAGCTTCAACATAAATTATTCTTCCACCAGAATTTGACTCATTCTCAGTCTTCCATTGACACAGAAGGCAGAATGAGAAATGTGTTTGTTTCAGCCATAGAAATACATCTATTTCTCAGAAGTTTTCTAGGTCTAACTATAGATAAACAAAAGGAAATGCATTCTCTAAAACATAAGTGGGCTACTAGCAGCTTGAATAACCCATATTAACACTTGCTCTTACATTGACAAATGGATAATTTTCTAGTTTAAAAAGTGGCTGGAGGTGGTAAACATATACTCTAGAAATGAGTAAAAAAATAGGAACAAGTAGGAACCATTTATATGGAAAAACTCTAGATGCAACATTCATTACACATTTCCTACCAGAGAAAAAGTCTGTCTCCAACAATGTTTAGCTCCACAGTATTAATTTTCAATTCACATTATGGAACTTAAAATAAAAATGCTTTCTGGGAGCAACAAAACTGTCAAACTTCACAGTTTACAGACTTGGCTCATTCACTCTTTGCCACGCTCCAAGTTCTGTCACACAGCTAAAAGCATCAAAAAACACCCAAGTAGCAACACATGGCTCATGAGCACAAGTGTGATGATCAGTTCCAAATGTCAGCCTTAGTTTGCAGTGGATCATGGATTAAGCTGCCACTACCCAGCTTCCCTTTTGTTTACCTATTTTCTGATTCTCATAAGATAAAAAGTATGAGTATAACAACATTTTTGATACCCACATTTCTCTGACAAATTTGATTTAAACTGGCTAATGCATACAAAAGCTGAAAGAAGTAAAGCAGGAGGAGGAATAATAACACAGCTGGGACAGATGATCACAGAAAACCTAAAGAACATATTAAGGTCACAGAGAACACATCTATTGACTATTATTTTCTGTTTTCTCTTAGTACCCTTGATTACTGAATTTATTATCTTTCAACATGTTCTCAAGAGCTGAATCATCAGCATCTTAACATCCATCTTGCATGAAACAACAACATCTTAATTGTATCAAAGGAGTATGGCCAGTAGATCAAGGGCAGCAATTATTCTCTTTGGTACTCATTAGACTGCAATCTACTCAATGGGCTGAAGCTATGCCATGCAAAGATAAGTTGAGAGTACTGGGTTTTTTTAGTTTGGAGACAAGAAAGCTTCAGGAGAACCTGATGGCAGCCTCCCCATACCTACAAAGAGCTTACTAAGAAGACAGATCTGTTATTCTGACTTGCGTTCACAGTAGTTTATATAGAGAAAATTCAGTTATAAAAATGAAACTGAGAAGGTTCTCACTGGAGAGAAGGAAAAACATTTTACTATGAGGACATGGAACAGGTTGCCCATAGACACTGTGGGCATCTTAGAGATCTTCAAGACTTGTCTAGATAAAGGCCTGAGCCAACCTGCTCTGCATTCAGCTTTGAGCAGGAGGTTGGTCAATGGACCTCCCAAAATCCCTTCCCACCTGAAGGGACTTTTCCATCTCACTCCAAAAAAAATGAAAGGTCTAAGGCCATGGAAAGAAGCATAAGTCCATTCTTTTCCTCACAGTAGTTAAAACCATTTCTGCCCTAGTATGACCTTTTCTTGGTTATCAAGCTGGAAAGAAGTTGTCAGAAACAATTTTCAGAGTATGTAGAAGGCAGAAACAGTTCTAGAAAAAAAGAAAGCTGCTTCAAGGATTAAAGTATGTCTATTATCGACATCCAGGAGGATGAAAAGTAACGGGCCTAATGAACAGAATATCCATATTACACATCCAGAAAATATTTTTAACAGTAATGATTAATCAAGCATGGTAATACACCAAATAGATGAGTCTCAAAGACTCTTCTAGCAGTCTCCAATATTGCAAGTCTCCGCAAATGACCCAACAAATCTTAACCATGAACACTCTAATAAGTTCTATAAGTTCTGCTCTGGGCAGGTGAATAGTAATGACTCTCTGAGTCCTTTCTGTCTCCAAGTCTGCATGACTTTCTCAAACAGAAAAATCATACCAAAAATCATACCATAAATCATTCCAAAGAAAAGTGATCCAGTGAAATACACATTGGGGATTTGTTGCCAATCTTTGGTCATCATGGTCATCATATTCTTTCTGAATGTACCCCATGAGGATTACATAATGACTACGTAATGAGAAATATATCCTTCAGGCCCTGCCACCAAATAAGATGATCAACAGGAGTAATTTTTCCTGGAAAACCTGCTCAATAAGGGTACCCTCAATTTGGGTAGACTCCAACATTTGATTTGAGTAACAGAGCAGCGTAATAAGAGTAGGAATATATTGACTGGTTGGGTTGACAAATTGGCTCCTCTACAGCTGTGATGGTTTTAAAAAATGAAATAATATTTTGCTCATTCGTGTATCTTGGGTTTGAGTTTTTTTGTTTGTTTTTCCAAGCAGCAGAAGTGACAGGAGATTCTATCTACTTCAAAGGACAAAAGAACACTTTAATTCCTTAGTGCTAGTGGATTTCTAGGTCTACTGAAGACTACAGACACTTTGGCTTAGAATAGAGGCAGCTGTGGCTTGCGGCAATCAAGTCTATTATTGGAGTTCACCACATCCTGCAGATCTACTGAAATACTTGTGGACAGAGGCTCCTTTCTCCAGGACATCACAGCAGACTTGCTCAGCTAGTTTGAAGGCTCCTTGCACCAGCATGAATGACTTTGAGAGCTACGAGAGATCTTTATATCCATTTCAGTCAAGGCAGAGTGCCCAGAATACTCTTCCACCTACTCCTCTATTTAGGTAAGCATTTATTTAACATTTTAATGCTTGAAATCCTGCTACATTAATTTCAAATAGATTCTCCCTCTTTATTTCCCAGAGAGATGTGGGGTTTATCTCAACTCTTCAAAAGAGTTGACTCTCACGTCTTTCTGGGAGATAAAAAGAAATGAATTTTTTAAAAAATAAAATCATAGAATCTACAAGTGGGATTGCTTTGTGATGTCCTAAAATTCTCCAAAGAGAATTGGTTTAGAAGATGAAGGTTTTGGCTTTACTAAGGGTGAAGGAAAAAGAAGAGAACACAAAGGTACCAAGCACACAAGCAGGACTGAGCCAAAACAAACAGAAGCTACAGTGTCCATCTAGCGGGTAACAAGCCATCTCAGTTGCTGAATAATTTTTTCCACTAGTCTTTCCAAGAGCAAAACACAGGAGTTTCCAGCCATTGGGATGACAATATAAACACTTGAGAATTCAGAATAAATTCCTGCAAGAGACAGTAACACAATTGGTTCGTTTTTTAAACAATTCAGCTTTCATCATTCACTTATTTGCAGTTCCTGACACAGAAGCCACTTTTCAGTAACAAACAGATGCTGCTCTAAGGAGCAGACTCTTAGCTCTTTTTAGGCTTAGATCTTCTACTTAACATAGAAAAAGTAAGGTCCAACACAAGATGGATTTTACTTGAAATACCCAATATTTGCTAGTGTGTCTTTGCCTATCCTGGCAGCAGCAGCAGTAGGAGAAAACAACAGCGCTAAATATCATCCAGTATTAAACAACTGTGCTTTGTATCAGTTGAATTTGTACAATTTTGCAACAACAGAGTATAGGTTTCTTTCCTTGTAGTCACTCATTATTTTTTCTCAGTCCACTAAAACCCAGTAATCAGATTGTCTTAGTATGCTGATTTCAAATCATTGCTATAAAAGAGGTTCTCTTCATTTTTTTTTCATCAGAACATAAAAAAAAGTTAAAGAAAATTAAGTTTAAGAACTAAGTATGTGACTAGAACTGAAGACACCACTTATATAACATCATGAAAATTTCAAAACTGTATTTTGTTCCAAAGCTGAATGAAAACTGTAGTCTTCATATTACTCTAAAGTTCTGAAAAAATACAGAGAGAAAGGTTCAGTAACTCACATGATTCCTTTCAGCCACTATAATCACGAATTAAAATAGGAAGTTGCAAGTCATTCTGGCAAGCTGCCTCTGTTTTGGTGGCTACGGTATTTTTGTCAAGCTTAACAAAGCATTTTAAGCATCTCCCAATTAAAATGGGGGACTTTGATTTGTTGGTTGTGTGTACTCGTTTTTTTTTCTTTTCAGTTTCACAATTCATATTATGTTAGAATAGCTTTTCTTCTGGAACAAAATTCCAGACATTCCATAATATTTCCCAATTTTGAAAACCATTCACATTCATAGAAAAACAGATTACCATAGAGCATTTCTGTTGAAGAGTTCCTCATTACCGTTCTACACATGATCACCCACTCTTCTACCCAAAAATCAGCACAACAATCTTGTGACTCTCCATTAACCTTTTCACTCCATTACTCATGCCAACTGTGGTGCTTAACTTCATTTCTTCCACAACAGCCTGCACGCCTTCTTTGCTAGTACCTTCTCTTGATATTCCAATTGCTCCTTGAAGCCCAGTTGAGTGGAAATATGCCCCAAAACTGCCAGCTGCTCATAACTTTGAGTGAGTGGGAATGGAAAAGGAGAAAAAGCAATTCAAAGCCATACCCTCTTTTGATGAATACACACCCTCACTGAAGGCACGTGTTAACCAACCACTCTCCCACATTACAATTGTATTCCAAAATTGCTTCCACTCCCAACATCAGGGATTACAACTCTTCCTTAGAAACTTCTGAATTCAACAAGCAAAATTAAATGCCAATCAGATATTCTGCGCTCTAATAATGACTTTTGTGGTGTCCACAATTATTTAGCATTCTTCTTTTAAAAAAAATTCTATGTCAGATATATAAATCCATCTGTGGCAGACAGCAAAACGCAATACTCAAATGATGAAAATAAATGTGAGAGATGATCTAGAATGATTTTAAAACATACAGTGATTTGTGTTGATATTTGCTGCATTTCATGGCAAAATTCTGCATTTGAATACAACAGGATGCCACACTGAATTGCAGTGCTTGGAGTGCACTGAGAGACTCAAGACTAAACGCAAAGTACCAAAACCATCCAAGCTGTAGCAGTTTCCCGTAATTCCCCAGAGTTTCCTATTGCAAGCACAAAGTGACTTTGGTAGTGACAAATTTTTTAAAGGAAATGGAAAGATTAAGTTATTAAGAATATTTTTATCTGCTCAAACTTCTCAGCCAAGAGGGGTGCAGGGAAATAAAAAAAAAAAAAAAAAAAAAGGGAAAGCTACTACGTTTGAAGATCGAAAACAGCACATCGACATTAGTGGCATTCACTATTCTCTGTTTACACATTCTCTCAGACACAGAGCTTCCAAGATTTTAGTGACGGGTCAAAGAACAGCCATTAATTTTCTAATACGTGTGTAGAAGACATGCGCTTCATTACATGTTAAGTATAAACCTATCCTTGATGATAATTACCTTTTTCAGTAGGTTAAAGCATAGTAAAATAAAGCAAGTGTTTCAGGAAAGGACTGTAAAATGCCTTTCTAGAACTCTACAGAAATTGCAAATGGTAGACTGTGGGATTCAGCTGAATACTAAAGCCAGAAGACAGTTTAATAGTGTTTACTGCTTGTGTTTTAAATCAGATCGGTCAGGGAAGCTTTCAGAAGTCTGAAGCCAGCCATAGAACTCCATCGTTTAACACCACCATAAACAATAGTTCTCATTGAGCAACGCCAATTTCACACTCCGTTATATATGAAACGATATACATTTTCCAAGAAAAATATAAATAACAGAACTATGGCCCTTTCCAAAGAAAAAAAAAAAAACAAATCTTGCAATTACAATATTTTTTTTTTCCAGGACTAACAGAATTGGTCTCAATATACTAGAGAGCAGTATGCACAGCCTACTGGAGACGCTTTAAAAGGAGGTTAATGCAGGTGCAAATTAAATCTCAAGTTGTGAGGAAAGAAGCTTTAGACACTGTTCTGCTGAGACTGATTCCTATCTCCTTCCCAGAAACTTTTTCTTTTATGATATCTTCAAGTCACAGAGTATTCTTCATCTAAAATAGAATGGGTTTCAAATACAAAGCAAAACAAGTATGTTTTCTTTCATTTTTCAAAAGTAATTAGTTGGGTTCCTTTTTATTTTGTAATGCTGTACAAAATATCAAGCCTCGTCTAAGCACTTCCCTGTAAAGCCTTTTAATTTCTTCCTCCAAGTAATTTTATAACCAAATTCAGTACAATTTTACTCAATGGCTCAGTACACAAATAAATCTCAGCAGCTTTCACTGTAACATACAAGAAAGGTAAGAGAAGGTTGAAGCATTCAGCTTAATTTCAGAATGACTATGTCCTCTTTTAAACATGATCAAACACCAAGCCCCTTTCAATCCTCTTCCACAAGCTGTGTATACTCACTATCAGTTTCTGCCCATATTACCTAGAAGAACAGCGATAAAAACCTACCGCATTTGCTTTATATGTAGCAAACCCAGACAGAATGACAGGTGGTGGGATTCACCCATTTAAGCTTCTTATGCCTCTCTTTGGTATTGTGCTTTTGTAGAAAGCATGTACTGCCAAGGAAACCAAATTATTTGTAAGCAGTGACAAAAATAAGAGACTACAATAAATTAAGTGATTATAAAATGAACAAAGCAACTTGGTTCAGTTTAGCATTGTTTACAAGCTAGATCAAATTTTTTTTCTTCGTGACTGAAGTAATGCCAGAAACTACTTCAGCAATGTTTTTACTGAAACAACTATAGTCACAGTCACACATTTCATGAATAAAAAAGCCTCATGGCTAAGAACCTTGCCTGAAGAAGACACTCTGAAAACAGACTGTCCCAGTCTCACATGCTGAAAATGAATGTTAAAAGAAAACAGATGATCCTCGTTGACTTATTTAAAAAATTTTATAGTACTAATGCAAGAGAAGCTATTGCATGAGAGAAACACTTTTCAATGGAAAAAGCATTCAAATACATTAAAAGAGGCTTTATTCAAGCTAACAATCAGTAATATAATGTGTCCGCTTGTGGTGCCCTGTGAAAAAAATGAGTTTCACAAATATTTTTTTATAAATTATTTTTCTGAATCAAATTTGATTCAGCTGTGTCTTACATAAACTAGTTATTTAATGAGAAGTAAGGATGTACTAATGAAGGTGTTTTGAATTGGCAACCTATTACAGAGTATTAGCAGCATATTAGCAGTACGCTAGTACGAAACATGGAAATTATCAGTGTATGGGAAGATGACAAACCAGCATTTTCTGTCACTTAAAGAGAAAAATATTAAGCTAAGATTTGTAAACTGGTATAGTTGCATGAAACTGCTATCCTTTGTCAGCTTCACCAATCAAGTGGGGGAAATCCCTGTGCACGCATACTATTCAAGCATTTAATGTTCCTCACATTTCAGAATAAAAAAGGTTTTACTTTGGTTTGGGTTCTTTTTTTACAGCTTTTATACAAACAGAATCAAATCCTCAACAATTCCAGGATTTTCCTAGTAAGGGTGTTGTTTTTTTTTTCACTGAAAAAGAAATCTGAATGTTAATCCTTTAAAGACTATTCATCATTCTTGATACTTGCAAGCCCTTTTGCTAATGGAACTGCAGTTAAACTCAACTGCTAGAGAGTTTCCCCAATGAGAATCATTACAAAGTGCAATTCTGGTGGCATAAAGTTTTCATAACTTCTCCATTATAGTTTTTGAAAGTCCCAAATTGCCAATGTCAAACCACAAAAGGATTCACAAAGCAAGCCAAATTATTCTCCAGGTTACACTAGTAAAAAAGTTCACTTAACCCCTTCCAGCAGATTTCTACAAACATGCCAATATGTAAGAGCATATTACTGAAAGCTGAGGAAATCAGTTATCAAATGACACGGTCCACTTGCTTCATAACCCAGGTCAACTGCATTCTGAAATGCCACTGCCAACTCAGAATACCTATGCCCCGAAGCACCCTTTGAGAAGCAATACTTAGCACACATCTCCTGCAGGTTGAGAGTTATCTGTGTTTTGAAAACCGTTTTCAAGGAAAACAAACTACTGAGAAAGTTAGGAAACAGAGAATGTCATGAGGTTAATACAGGAGCAAGGCATAGCAGCTTCAAAACCACATGCTGCAGTTCCAGAGATCTTCAAATCAACCAGTATTGAATGTTAATGGTTTACCTACAGAGAATGTCTTGAGCCAGGGGTCTCTATTGCCCAAGCCAATGTGACACAAGGTCAAATTCCTCTCATTGTGATCAAAATAAATGTACCTTTTCTCAGGTGAGCAATACATTAGTGAGGTCTGAGGGATGCAACAAATTTGGGTCATTCCAACTCATTTCAACTCATTTCAGCAGAGCTTCTAATTACATTAGTAAGAGATGCAGAGCTGGGATGCCAGGCTGCAGCGCTGGCTTGCGGCCACCCTTTCTTGCTGCACTTGTCAGATAGCCCCCAAGGGGCTGTTGGCTCATGACACTCATGTCCACTCCTCTGGACATTCAGGAATGGCTGGGTATATAGTGTAGGCCATGGGCTTTTTCCAAGGAGAGGTATGGGAAAGCAGTTCTATGATTTGATTTTGGTGGGGGAAGTTGAAGGTCAAGGAAGAGAAGCCCACAAAGAGAATTCTATCACATGGATGTGAGCCATGCCAAACTCTGCAACTTGCCCTCTCGGCTAGAAATGGTTCCTAACACATTTTACTTGCTGGCCCAGTCCTCATGTGACATTGACTGTGTTTCTTTGCTGATGACCCAGATTTACAAAGGAAGTCGAACAATTATTCTCTACATTTACCTGTAAATACAAGGTAAAAAATATGCATTTTCTTTTAATGATTCACCAAGCATAATCTTTGCACAGGATCAGATTCTCATATTAAGATAAATTTAGCCACCTTGTTGAGATTAAGATCAACTTTACATTTAGAAAACACAAGAATCCTGATGTTGTGATTTATATGTCTATAAAAGCCATATATTTAGTATGCATGATATACAATAACTCAGGTATGTATGCTGTATCACTAAATTTCATGCTGAAAGCTTGCTAATGCCTCAGGCTATTGAGCGAGATGATACATGAAGCTGCACATAAGGAGATTGCATACTAGCTTCTTAATTTACCTATAAATTACAACTACCAGAGGATTGTGAATATTTGTGTCTCTAAATGTCTTGCTGTCTGGTAATAACAACTGCAGGTTGTACAAAAGTATAATTTCCAGCTTCTAGCTGATCTCATACATTAATGATGAGCAGGTTCTAAGTTTTTAAATTCATAAAGGTGTTGTTCAAATTGTTTTTAAAATTCCATAATAAATGTATCTTTTCATATGGTCAATTGAAATGAAAACATTATTGTACAAAACAAATCATGAATATCCTTAGGCACTAAGCCAACACTTTATAAAATTTTAAATGTTCTGTTTAGCTTTAGCGATATTGTTATTTCCTTTTCTGGAACAGATTAATTTGATTACAGGTCTGTACATATAAAGACAAGATTGATGGTTCTAACAAAAAACTAAAAAAGAGATTTTGTTTCATGACACAGTTTCATTACTCTACATTAAGTATACATATATGCCATATCATTAAAACTTTATTAAAGGAAAAATTCACATGCACAGCACTCTTCCTAACAAGTCCATTAAAGAAAAAAAGATCTCGTATGATCAGAGTTGGAGGGTTCATTTCAGTAGCTGAAATCTGTACCAAAATAAATGCAATCATAAAATTAGAAACCTTTTTTTAAAAATTCTTAAGATCTACAAATTGCTATTTTTTATTATTTTTTCAAATAACAAAGACAACTTCTATAGGAGTGTATTAATAAGCACTGTTTCTTTGAAGTTCATTTCAAAGGGGCAGGTCGACACTTTTACAGAAAAGCCTGAAGGAGCAGGTTGACAGTAATGGTGGGTCAGAAGGTGAGAAGAGAAAAAGTGTTGAATCAGAACCTCAATCAGCTGCCACCGGATTGATTTATTGTAGGGACATTAAAAATTACATTTTTACTTTCAAAATCAAGACAGCATTTTTAAGCGTTTTTTTCTCAGCAGCTACAAATTATAAAAACACTTTCACAAATGCATTAAATCGTGAGGTGCTCATGAAATCGTGCAACTTGAGCTGGAATTAAAAGATAGCATTCCCAACCACCAAGTACTCCAATTGGATCACAGTTCCAGAAGAACTGGTGTAGGGAATGTCCTCTCCATCCCTTCGATCATCTTCATGGCCCTCTGCTGAACCCATTCCAACAGATCCATGGTGCTCCTGTGTGGGGGGCCCCAGAGCTGGATAGAGCACTCCAGCTGGGGTCTCATGAGAACAGAGGAGAGGGGCAGCATCACCTACATGCTGGCCATGCTTCTTTTGCATGTATATGTTTATATATAGTGTAAGTTTATATATGCTAATGTATATATTTCTATTATATATACACACGTAGGTGCCTATATATAAAAAATATACACATAGACACATGCCTATAAATGCATAATTATAAAGATTAAAGATAGTAAGCCAGAAAATAGGTAATTTCTACTGATTATCAATTTCCCTATTCCCTAGAATGATGGAAAAATATTCCATTTCATGAATGAGAACAATGAACAACAAGACAAGAACACTATCCTGACAAAAAGGCTATATTTGCAATTTCAGAAACAAATTGTTACAAGTGTGTGGGTTAATGCTCAAACTACATGCAAAACAAAGCAGAGCTCTTTTCTGTACCTCCTCCTCAGACCACTAAACTTTTACATCGACAGGACATGTATTAATAACCCACTAGAATGATTACATATTAGTTATTCTACTGAACTTCGATCTTGCTTTATCTTGCAAAGACTGACTTTGGTCAAAATCATCCCTTATTTGTGCATCACAACTGCCAAAATTTTTGTAATTATTTTAGCCATTTAGAACCTTCACACAGATATTCTCTCAATACTCAGTAAGTGGCAAAAACGTGCATTTGAGATCGTTAGGAAGCATCTGAAAATTTAGGAAGTCAGTCTTACAGACAAGGATTGTCTGGGCAGACTATGTTTGTATAAGACTTTTCTTTTCCAAGAAGACACAACTCTGCTAGAGTCCACAGAATCCTGCCTCAGTGTCTGGAAGGTGGATAAACAGATGTGCAATGTTGTTGTCTGTTCAGTTACTCTCCCTCATGCTAGAGATGCGTCGATACACCTGAATTCCCTCCACCTGAATACACGCTCATTATTAGCAAACACTTAAGCTTACCCTACTGAGTGATAACCTTATAAGCAAGAAATAAAATCATGTTGGAGTTGCAGGTTTCTTCTTTCCCAGAGAAAAGTTTAGCATCAGGATACATGATGGAAGCAACCAGTGCTGTGATGTTTTCCGGTGGAAACGCTTGGAGGAAAGATCAAAGGAATCTTGCTACCAGTCTCTAAACAACTAAAGCTCAACACATACAATCAAGCCATCACCTTGGCTTTGGCAAATCTAGCTCATTCTGCATTTCACAAGCAGCAGAGGATTAATTTAACATCTTGCTGCTCTGAGTTTCAGCACAGAGATAATTTTTATGTTGCTCCCTCGGTTACAGTATCTAAATATAGGCAGTGCTCCATTCAAGGAACTTAAACTAAAACCCAGTTGTTTTTCCAGTGTTTTTACTAGATCTTTGGTCAACATCTTTGAAATCGTTCCAGCAAACCACTTCTGCCATAACAAGCTGAACAAGTCCAATTGATTGCAATTATGGTGTGTGAACTTGGAGACATGCAGTTTCAAACACTTAAATGCTCACTAATGAGGCAATTTTTATCTTTGCCACTGCTTTATGGAAATACTGAGCTGTTTGATTAAAGAATAGAGGTTTTTCAAAAAGCACAGTTAATGTGGATTGCCAAAATAAGGATATCAATAGACTGTAAAGGGAATATTATTATGTCTGTTCTCCCTCAAAACACAGACAGATCCTCAATATTTATGAAGTCCTCAAACAATGTGAGAACTGAGATATTTTTCTAAAATCTCCTTAGAAATTACAAGAAGTTTTCCTCTCTTCATCTGTTCTAACCCCTGCATAGATAAAAGGTGGCATGAAAAGCCAGGCAGACTTATTCCTATCATCTTTCTTTTACAGCAAGGAGATTAGATAATCTATAGTTAAGAAGAAGGATGCAAAAGTGATCACCACTTATTTTTTATTATTGCAGCCCTCTAAAATTATTAGGGCTCTTCAAAGAGAGAAAAAATAACAAGATCCTTCAAGAAAAGCTGAACAGGCAGAATGTTTGCCTACATAGACATGTGCATCCTCACATCTAGACCCCTTCTCTCCTTCCCACATGCAAATGAACATGTGAACATGTTCACCTAGTGAAAACAACACATAATCCCTACTCTGTGGGAGAGTGCAGTGGAAATATCTCTCAAATATCTAGTTTAAGAACAAAAGAGCAAAACGTGGACATGATCAATACTGAACACAGTAGAATGCACTTTTGCACACTAGTATTTTATTACTTTGCCTTTAGCAACAGGCAAAGGGCTTTGGTTTTCATAATATTCTTTTCTAATTCTGCCTCCTCAGAGTCATCCATTCTTGTTATTCATTCCTAATAAATCTCTCAATTTATCAGAGTTGGCACAAGCATCTCCACAGTTAGCATTAATGCAAAGTCAGAGTACACACTTCTCAACTTTTACAGAACACCATTCAGAGGCTACCTGCACCTCAAAATACTAGGATTTCATTCCCCATTTAACATAAATTCCAAGGAATTTTTTTATTGTTCTTTAGATCTAGTTAATTGCTACTGTCCTGCTCACAGACAGCTTGAGCTGACTCCATGACAGGTGAGAGGTTCCTCCCTCCAGAGCTATGCCTCTAAGAGGTCTACAAGTAGCACTAAATGCTCAGCACCAGAAAGGCAGCTCTCTTCACTCCCTGCTGCCAGCAACTACACTGCCATGAAGAAACCACGGCGCTGCACATCTGTTCAAGGATGCAAAGAAGGAACACTAAGTGTAGGATCTGCCCAGTCCTAGGTGTTTCCATCTTTCCATTCCACTGTCCCCTTACCTCCTGTCCTGGTTTATGCGACACAGAACTAATTTCTCTTTTAACGCTTGGGAAAATTGCAGTTCTAGAAGTCTCTCTTGTTTGAATTTGTGGAAATATTTACTTTATAGCCAGCTAGGCTATATGGGATTCAAGGTGTCAGCATTTTCAAGCCTTCTCAGGTGCAGGGATGAGGAAGAGTGAGACCTGGACGCTTGACCCAAGCTGGCCAATAGGATTATTTCGTACCATGAATATCACACTCAATATAAATTAGAAAATTTGCTGTGTATCTCACTCTCCATTGATGGCAGCATTCCAGAGAACTTCTTGCCTCAGTGCCAGACCCCTAAGGCATCCCCTTCCTCCCAAAGCCATAGCACTTGCAGTGTCTGACATTTGCTTTCCACTGAGTGGGGAGTGCACAGCTTCCTGCTGAGAGAATTGGCTGAGTATAACCCTTGTATATTTTGTATTAGTACTGGGATCAATACTGGTTCTTTAGTATTATTTATGCTTATTATTTTATGTTATTCTATTAAACCTACTTACATTTCAACTCTTGTGTTTCCTTGTTTTCCCCAACTCCAGCCAGGGAGGGGTTATCAGGTGATAGAACAATTGTCTAAATGACAATAAATTGTGGGTTTCTCAAACCACAGCATCCCCAAAGGGTCAGGAAGCCTAAGCTGACAAAACTGAGGTGGGGGTTTTTCTCCTACTTATATAAGTATTATCTAAAGTGTGTAAATTTACAGTCGTTAATCACAGTCCATCGCCTCTGTCTGCAGAAATGACAAAACCAAATCAGAATTAGGCTTTTGTCTGCCCACGTGCTGAAGAAATGATATACCATTGATATGGTATACCATACAACAGTATGTGACAGTATGATATACCATACAACAGTACTGTGACATCAGTATATCAATTCATTTTAGCAACGAATTGCTAATTCTTTAATATTTCTCAAACATAAAGCACAACCAACCAATTCAAATTTTAAATACTGCAATACACACACATAAAAAGGATTTGAGCTGCATAAACTTCTCAAATATCTAAAGTGAAAATTTTTTTTGTGCTATTTTTGTCTTACAAAGTAAGATTATAAATTAAATTTTGATCAGACAAGACAAATACAGACAATATGAAGTGTTAGTGTAATTACTTGTTTAGGAGGAAAAAGAAGGCCTTTTTAGCATTGTATCTCAAACTTTTTAATTTTATGTTACTGCTACCACCAGCAAAACACAGTAAGCGTTGAAAAATCAAGCCAATGCAAAGTCATTTAATGTCCCCATTTGCTTGTGTAGGAACAGAACTATTTTCCAGGTCTGGAATAGGCAGTTTTCCTTTTACAAATTTGAACAATGTAGGAGCTCTACAGAAAATAGAAAATTCCAAAGGAAGAGGAAAAGTCAAGCTCCAGTATTCGGACACTTGCTACAATATGTCAAGTACCCCTTTCGGAGGACATATTTAGAACCTTGGTAATAAATAAATGAAAATAAATAAATATATAAAATGTATTTATTATTATAAATAAATAAATGAATGAAAAATTTATTACCTTGGTAATAAATAAATGAAAAGAAAACAATCCTGAAAAGGACTGTTTATGTCGGAAACAGTTAACAATTTCACGAGACTCATTTCCTCTATCACCTAATGAGATTACATCATGTAGGAAAAACTTACCACTCAACCAGGTAGACCCTCACTGTCTAACGGAGCAGAGTTTAAAAAAAAGAAAAAGAACAGATAAAAAAAGGATGAGAATTTCCATCCCCCTCTCACTCTTTTTCCCCTTCTGGTTCAGCAGCCTTTAAAAATAAGATTATTCAAGTACTTTAGCTCCCTTTGGCACTGGCATCACCAAACTTCGCTCACACATTGCCACTCTGAACAGCAAGAATAACACAGGTCTACAATTTAGAACAAACAGCATCACCCAATGGAAGAAATTCAAAACTGCAGCCAACAGTCTCCTGTCTCTTCCTGAAGACACAAAACAAAACAGGAGAAAGGAGTGGGGCAGGGCAATTTCCTCAATTAAACTATTTTACTGGTGCTCCCAATATGTGAACTGAACTAACAAACTGCAAGTAGTGATGGTCAAATTTTAATATCTAGCAAAACAGAAAAATCTTCATTTTTTTTACCTACGTTTACAAACTTCTGGATTGTCATAAAAACACAAGCTGATAAACTTTAATATCGCCCAATAACCCAAACTTATTAACTACCCAACAAACAGATGAAAAGATAGATGACTGATTCCTGTGCCACCCAAGGTAATTAAAACACCAAACACAATCTATTGTAAATGAAAAGGAGATGCTGAGGGACTTGCTCCAAAACCTCGCCACAAGAAAGTCTATGGGCCCAGATGGGATTCACCTGAGGGTTCTGAGGGAGCTGGCAGAAGGCAGTCTGACCTCGGTACCTGGGAAGGTGATGGAACAGATCATCCTGAGTGCCATTCTGCAGCACATGAAGGACACCCCATTATGCCCAGCCAGCAGAGGTTCACAAGGGGCAGGTCCTGCTTGACAAACCTGATCTCCTTCTATAACAAAATGACTCGATTGGTGGATGAAGGAAAGGCTGTGGATGTTATTTACCTAAACTTTAATAAGGTCTTTGATAGTCTCCCACAGTATGCTCCTGGAGAAACTGGCTGCCCATGGCTTAGATGGGAATACTCTCCACTGGATTAAAAACTGGCTGGAGGACAGTCACAGAGAGTGGTGGTGAATGGAGTGAAATCCAGTTGGCGGCCGGTCACAAGTGGTGTCCCCCAGGGCTCGGTACTGGGGCCGGTTCTCTTCAACATCTTTATCAATGATCTGGACAAGGGGATCAAATGCACCCTCAGTAAATTTGCAGACAACACCAAGTTGGGTAGGAGTGTTGGTCTGCGGGAGGGTAGGGAGGCTTTGCAGAGAGATCTGGACAGGCTGAATGGATTGGCTGAGACCAATGGAGTGAGGTTCAATAAGGCCAAGTGCCAAGTCCTGCCTTTGGGTCACACCAACCCCAGGCAGCGTTACAGGCTTGGGGAAGAATGGCTGGAGCTGCCCCATGGAAAAGGGCCTTGGGGTGTTGGTCAACTGTCGGCTGAACATGAGCCAGCAGTGTGCCCAGGTGGCCAAGAAGGCCAACAGCATCCTGGCCTGTATGAAGTGTGATGTATAGGACCCGAGAGGTGATTGTCCCCCTGTACTCAGCACTGGTGAGACCCCACCTGGAGTGCTGTGTCCAGTTCTAGGCCCCCTACCACAAGAAAGACATTGAGGTGCTGGAGCAGGTCCAGAGAAGGGCAATGGAGCTGGTGAGGGGTCTGAAGCACAAGCCTTATGAGGAGAGGCTGAGGGAGCTGGGGATGTTCGTCTGGGGAAAAGGAGACTGAGGGGAGACCTTATTGCTCTCTACAACTCCCTGAAAGGAGGCTGTAGAGAGGTGGAGGTCGGTCTCTTCTCCCAAGTCACAAATGATAGGACAAGGGGTAATGGCTTCAAGTTGCACCAGGNNGAAAGGGTTGTCAGGCATTGGAATGAGCTGCCCAGGGACGTGGTTGAGGCACCATCTCTGGAGGTGTTCAAGAGATAAGTTGACATGGTGCTCGGGGATATGGATTACTGTTGGGTTGGTGGTGTTTTGGGCGTGGTGTGTGGTTTGGTTTTTTTTTGTTTGTGGGGTTTTTTATTGTTTGGTTGGAGTTTTTTCTTGGGTTTGTGTTTTGTTTTTTTTTTTTTTCATTGGTTGGACTAGATAATCTTAAAAGGTCCCTTCCAACCTAGGTGATTCTGAAAGGAAGAGAAAGTTTTATGTATCCAAAAGGGATCACTTTCAACATTCACAGAATCGTAACATCAGTCCATTGTGAAGTCTAGTGGAGCTTTAAAAGAGAAAAAAAAAAAAAAAACAAACAAGGAAATAAATTCTATGTGGGATGGGAATTAAGAAAAGATGAGGAAACTCAAAAGTTTCAAAAGTTCATGCTGAGGTTAGAACACTGAAAAAACCCGTAGAACACTGAAAAAACCCATTGTTATAGTCATGGAAAATATATGTTCACTTGTTTCTGACACCAGTAAGAGTGGAAAGAATTTGGATTAACGGCTCAGATCTGAGCTGGAGAAAAAGTATTCAGAAAGGTAGACATTATTCCACATGTCTTGCCCCCAGCAATCCATAACACCAACAAAAAGCAGGAAATGCAGATAAAACCCCTTCCTGCAACACAGGGTACTGTATGTCTTCTGAGCCTTTTTAAAAATAGTATACTAGCCACACCAGAAGGTGGTTATTTAGTAACACTTTTCCTAACAGTGAGTACCCCCTGAAAAATTTAGTTCTTCACCAGCTAGAGAACTAGCAAGAAACATGTTTAGTTTATACAGTGCTCTTAACTGAGAATGATATATGGTACAACAACAAAAAATAATCTCTTAATACCGCAATGTTTTGCAAGCTACTAGAACTTTAATTTGCCAAAGCATCTGAATACAAGCTGGAGAAAGGAAATAAATAAATAAATGTTGTCATAAGTCCCAGGCTGTTTTTTTGTAGAGACTAGGCCACAGCATCTCCCACCTTTATAGGCCTCAAAAAGAAATTTCGAGGCTGATCGAGGTCGCTGAGGAAAGCAAAGACATTTTCTGATTTCAATGGACTTTCAACCAGGGCATTTGCCCAACAGACGCTGAAGCTCTTCTTGGAGAGAAAACACCTGTAAGATCATTCCTCTGGTTTACAAAGGAGGTAACGCAGTTGTGATACTTGCAGCACAGCTGTAACCCCCTCATTATGTAAGTGTCAGTTCATTACAGAAATTACTCCAAGTAGCAAGGAAGGACTGCCCCATAATACACCTTTCAGGTAAGTACTACATCAGACCATTCTGTAAACCAACAAGTCTAAAAAGTCTGCAACAGCACGAAACAGCCTCTGGTGAACACCAAGTTTAATTCTTGTCTGCCATATGCACGATAAGTACTACTCAGCTCATCAGAACAAGAAAGGAGTTCGCAGAAACCTCTGAGAGTTCTTCCATGTAAAGGTCAATACCTTCTTTTTAGATTTGTCTGGCTTAAAATGAGTGTTTTTACGCAATCTGCTCATATTAAATAGGCACATTAAATATCAATGCTACAGATGCAGTTTCTACACTTAAAGTAAGGGCTTGTTGTGAGTTTGGAAAAGGTCTTGAAATGGCTCAGTGTGCTGAGATTTCCTTTAAAAACGGCTACAGTCTTGTGCTGCACCATGATAGTAACAGGGTTCAACACCAAAAGGGTTCAAAAAATAGTTCCAGTCAGCCAGAGGCCAATAAGTCTACAAGCTAGTACTGACTGTTTGGAAACGTATGCAGAGCCAGCTTGTTTTAATTTTGAATGTTAGAAGACATCTAGTCATCTTACCCTTTTTTATCTTCCCTCTCTCCACTATAAATCAAAGCAATTAATTTAATTTCTAAAGCTATCCAACATCTTAATTTAAAACACTATGAACTTCACAAGAATAATCCTCCTCCCACAATCTTTTAATCCAAAACTCTCAAGTCCTGTTCTTACTTTTGGCAAATATATGTTGCATAAAATCAGCATTCTACAGACATCTTATCATTGGCAGAAGCCAATGTAGTTTACATTTATGTATATTCAAGGTTTGGTCAAAGTCTCAGCCTATGATTCATGAGAGCATAATAATATACAGATTGATCTTCATATCCATTTATCTGTTAGATGGTAATTATGGTAATCCTCCACATGAAGTAGGCCAATATTATACTAGAAGTATGGTATTGTGCGTATGTCAGCCTTCACATAATCATTGAGGATATCCAGGCAATCAATATATATCAAGATGTCTCTATGTAGTATGCAATTTAAATATCAAATGGAAGCTGGTTAAAATAAAAGCTAAAGAAGAAAAAAAACTTTATACACCATAAAAATTACCTTTCTTATGAAACTTTGCCTGTGCCTAAGAGCATCTAAGTTCCTTGTGAGAGAAAATGAGAAAACTTTCTATGAGTTGTATGATCAAGGCTTCAAGTGAAACTGGTCAAATTGGACAAGTCACAAGGAGTGACTGGATCAACAGTATCAGTTGCCAAAAACTGGTGGGGCGGAAGGGGAAATAGGAGCAGGACAAGAGGGAACATTAACTCATTGCCTAGAAAGGGGCAGCACAACAGAATAAAGTTTTGTATTATATGTGTAAAAATAAATATCTGTATTCTTGAACAACAAATCAATTGCATTGTTGTAAAAATAATTCAGAGCTTTACAAACAATACTGCATTAGGCATGCATCTCTGACCTGAGGATAAAAAAACTCCACACCAACCCTTTTTTGCTCATATTGTCCCACCACTCCAAGATCTCATGATTCTTTTTTGTTTAGTTGTCTCTAGCACTTTGATGAGAATCTTGGCACTTCATGAAGAATTCACGAATGCAACAGAACTGAAGACTGACATAAAATCCACTATGGGACCAGGACTAGAGACAGTTTTCTTATATGTCACAATAGATTTAAAGACATTCTTGAACCACAGATTATTTTCTACTTGGGGTATCACTAGTTTGATAGAGATTTAATTTCCACTGCTAAACCTAGGCTTTTAAAGCACTTCTGTGAGCAAGTCCATGGTAAGCTTTACTGCTGAGTTTTACTGTGCTATGTCTAGACACCAACTAAAGGTCTCAGTCTTGCAACACCCTGAATGTTCTGTCCTTATCTAGCAAAGCATTAAATCTTACAGAAAACAACAACATTAGAATAGCCCCATCCAACGAGTGGAACCATGAACTTTACAGTTAGGTCTGCAGGGGCTCGTTAATTCAGAGCATCCAGATCCAAAAGGATTCTTCTTTTTTTTTGTTCAACCAAGAATTTCTTCAATTTTAAGCTTATGTTTAACATTAGGAAAACACAGTAATCACAGTTATGTAGGTTTCTGATGATGATCAGAAGATTTCTTCTGATGAAGAAATCAAAGTAGTTTCGTTTACTCCTCCCTCGTTCAACAGCACATGGAGATAGATGTGGGATACGCTTCATTGCAGCTAACTCCAAATCTTGCCATGTCAGAAAAACATGATTACTGTAAAGAGTTAAACTAATCCGGATGAAGAAGAATAGATACACATGAGCGTGAGCGTCTTTCTGAAAATTTTAGGGGAGAAAGAGCCAATTGTTAAATAAAATGAAGTATTTGTCTTTAGTTTGAAATTTTCTGTTTTTATAATTACTACAGCAAGAAGCTTAAGTTAAGGAGCTGAATGGTGATGATTTAATCTATGGATGATTGCACCTTTTTCCACCTGTATTCTAACTGGATTCATTGCATGCTCTGCTCCAGTTAAAAAAACATAATGGAAAACTGAATTCCAAACAAGTCAAACCTTGTTCATACTTTCAGGCAAAACAGTCTTCAAAGTAGGGGGTTAGTCTCATATAAAACAACTCACCTTAGATGTCTATGAAAAAAAATAATCCAAGTTACATTAAACAGTATCCAGATGCTTTATTTGCTACCTTTATTAAGACCAATTTTAACTGTAGCTTCTTTCCCCCCTCCTTTTTTCCCAGATTTACTTTCTCAACTCTGCATTGACAAAAACCAATACAATTGCATTAGATGACGCATTGCTGCTACCTCAAATAAAAAAGTCACATGATTTCTCTCATAAATTGTTCACCTAATTTCAGTTATTCCATATAGGTAAGAAGGTGCCAGTACCAAAGACAATTCTGTATTTAAACTTTTTTTGCCCTACATAAACAATAAAACAACTTTACCAATCATATTCCAAGATTAATATCCTATAATTGGATACCATCAGCATCTCCAGTACCTAAGATGTCCTTGGCATAAGGGTATTGATTGCTTTCTTTATCCATGGGGACTGGTTTTGCTTTTAGCAGGCTGATTAAGAAACAGAGACATCTCAAAAATATATTTGTGTGTGTGTTCTCTATTCTGCAGCATGTACCAAACCATCCAAGCAAACTACCATATTGCTAGACAAAGTAAGTGTGTAGCAATAAACTACCTGTCCTGTCAGTACCAAGAGTGACTTAAAGATGGCAAAGCCAACACAACCAGATTACAGCACCAAATCAAAACTAAGTGCTTTGTTCTCACAAAGTTAGGCTTAATTCTGCATTCAGAAACATCACAATTTTTCCATTCAGGATGCCTCTCAAAAGGCAACAGTACAGCATGATCTCAGCACACGTCTGCCAGCTGGCTGCTGCCCCACTGCAAGCCTGAAGTACCATGGTGCAGTCTTACTGCATGGGGTGCCAGTGACAGAGTTAAAGCAACAGCACATGCCTGCAGTGGGAGGATAATTGCTCTGTAAAGGCTGCTTCTCTGTCTCTGTTTATGGTCTCTACCTGCCATAAGAACAATAATTGCAGGGGATTAGTGCACTGGTTTTTTTGCCAGTGGTGAAAAACCTTGTAATGCTTTAGAACAGAGAAATGTCTTACTATACTGCTTCTTCATTTTCCGTTTAAAACTATCCTTTGTTTTTAAACAGCATTCTTTAGCTTGTACTCTGTTAGCATTAGGAATTAATTCTTTACATCTTTCCTTTCTCATAGTTTTATTTACGCTGTTATGACAAGTTCTTTAGATCTAAGGGACTAGGCAGACATTTGAGCTGTAAACTGAGATGGGTCTTGGCAGGCTTACTGCCCACTCACGATTTGCGAGGCTGGATGGGTTGGTATTGGTAAGAAAAGTGTCTGATAAAATGTACATTTGGATAAGTGTTGGGTACATGCATGTCCTGAATTGCACACACTTTTGCATGAAGAGGAGAAATTAACAAATAAGTGGGACACCAATAAAAGTGGGACACTTAGGACACCCGAGCTAGCTCTGTGTTGAACTTGAAAAGAGTCTGCAATGGACATGCAGTTCTCCCATGCTTTCTTTCTCTGTAGGAGAATAACCTGTCAAGAGTTATCACCCTACATGTGCGGCAATCCTGTGGCTTGTACTTTGTGATGTCTCCTTCACAAAGATGCATTGTATATTATTATTAAATACATTGGGTAGAGGTGGGTTGTCCGGCTGAGCATGGAGTGGAGGCTTTGGCTGGTTGTTAGTGAATGACATTATCAGAAGGAAAAAGTGGAAATTCCTCCATGCTCCCCTCACCTTGTCTGACTGCCTTCTAAACATCTCAGTTTTATCATCTGGACAGAGTTTATATGGGTTGGGGGCAGGAGGAGGCTTTAGGCACTTATTTTTCACTATCACTTCTAAAGTTGTAAAGTGATATATTCAGTGCAGCTCTTTCTGCTGCTTTAGTATAGAACTGTTTTAATAAAGAATAAAACTTAGGAAAAAAACCCTAATGAATTAAGTATAGAAGATATACTCATTTATTATATAAATGAAACAAATACAAAGTAGATCATAGCAATTAATCTGCACTCCTAGTTCTTTGTTCATTTAGAAGACTATGTACTGGAAGTTGAGATGACTAATCTCTGCCTTACTGTGACAGATAGCACTGCTCTGCACACCTTATTACTTTTCCCTAAAACCTGTTTATGTTGTGAGATGTTTGTGCTGTATGACTTGTTTAAAATACTTGATTTATTTGAAATGTCATCAATACTTGAATAAGCAAGGGAATGATGTAGACCTTATTCTGTGTTCTGCTTATAGACCTTATTCTGTAGACCCTATTCTCTCTAGTAAAAAGAGGCATTACATAGGCTCCAATCACGTAACCTTTCTGGAAATAGGGAATTGAAAGGAAGAAGAAAGCTTGACAAAGTTTAATTGCAATCTTTATTCACTGTTCACTTTAGTTCACTATTACCTCTGAGATCAAATGTGAAGATCTGAATTGCCTAGGGGGTCCCCATCCTGCGAAAACTATTCCTGAAGGATGCAACTTTGTCTGGAACTAGATGCAAGTCATGACCCACATGCTGGCTCAAGACCCAGAGAACAAGCAGGTTCACTTGAACCTTGAAGAAGCTCCTGAACATCGTAAACCAACACTGTCGACTTCGGAGGGCTCAGACCAAGTCACCACTCAAGCCTCAAGTCTTTGGGGACTAAGATTTTCAGAACAAACTACGCAGACCAACACTAAATACTAAGCTTATATTACAAAAACAGAGGCAACATTTTTTTTATTAGCAATTGTGTACTATTGCTCCATTTTCTAATGCATTATCATTGTTACTGCGAAGAGAGCTCTTCTGGAACCAGAAATTACAGAAAACAAGTGTGAAAGCCTCAGTTCATTAAAGAGTCAGAACACTAACAGTGCTGTTCAAGAGCCTTTGGTAAGTGATGTGCAGCCCTCTCATGCCAGGCAACCAACTAAATAGACTGGAGAGAAAGCCCCTTCCCAAAAAGCAATGGGTAAATGGTAAAGTCCAAGGTCTCTCAGATGTGATGCTTGGTTTGCTTGTTTCATATATATATATATATAAGATCTACCATGTATTAAGTATTAATTTTGATTGAATATAGAAAGTAAACCCTGTGTAAACCCATTAATGGATATAAAATAAGACCTATATTATGAAAGACTACTCTAAAGAGAGACATGGGAACCCAGGAACTAACTCTATTAGAATTCAGTTTTAGGACTGACACATGCAACATTTTGAACAACTCATTCCCATCTCAAAACTTCAGTCTTCTTATCTATGTAGAGTATGGGCTGCTTACCCTGTCCTCACAAGCATGTATTTATGTATGGAAACTGCCTTAAAAATGGCAAATGCATTTATTAGAACCAACTTAAGTATAAGAAATAAACAAAAGGTACAGACAGGATATCATAATATTGGCGTTTCTAAAGTTTCAACAGCACTTAAATAATGTTCCATGATATCACACACAAAAATCTAAGCAATTTTCGAGACAGCATAAGGCAATAATATTTGCAGGCAATTTAGGGCAAGTTAATACCCAACTTCCATTTAAAACACTAAGCCTGCATGCCTAATTGCTCCAGGGGCTTTTGAAAATCCCAGCAAAAATGAACAATACACAGTAAATCAACTCTTTCAAAATGAAAGCAACTCCCTCCCCTCTGCTATCATAAGGTATTCCACAAAAATGTATTTCACTTACATAAACAAATATTACATCATAACAGGTCAGAGCCAGAGCTGTGCAAGAGTGACTATCAGGATTAATAACGTTTTTCAGAAATACTGAATTCTTGTATTATATTCTGTAAAATGGATGGGGAAAGGGAGGATTATTACCATATTTCCCATCTATATGCTCATATTATTAGCATTTGTCAGGCAAAGCAGGGAGCATTCCTCAGATTTCCATTTCTCTGCTCTGCACTAAATATAACAAGGAAGTGGGAGCACTTTCCTCAGACACTATGAAAATGCCCCGCTGCCTTTATAAAAAGTGTAACTTTGTAGGTATTGCAGCAGTTGAAACCACTGCTAATAGCATCAGTACAAAAAAATCTATTATCTTTGTAAAACAAAGTAATCAACAACAAAAAAATATTTATGAAGCAGAAGCTTCTAACACAGACTGATTTTGCAGCACCCAGTGTCTCAATAGCTCCTTGTCAACACAGAATTAGACTCAGAATATGTCATCGTATGTAACTTCCTGCACAGTAACTAGCATAAATTATTTTTTGGTACTTGCTGACACGGGCCTCATTTGACAACATGAGAGAAATAAAAATACTTCATTAACTCTTTTAATCTCTTTGATACAGCCTTTCTTCTATGCTTTTCATTTTCCAGTCTATAAATTGCTTCCTTGGTAGCAGGTGAAATCTGATTCAAATTAATCAGAAAAGAAAACAAATTTCCCAGTTCAATGACAAATATCAATCACAACGGCTACAAGACCATTTCCTTCCAGAACAAGGCTGCCCTAAGGAAAGACAATTCTAAGAGAAACAAAAGGTACAGGAATCAACAAAAGGTTCCTCAGCAACAAGAAACTCACAGGGAAGAACTAGAAACTTTTCACTAATGTAAGGCTACTAGAATACACTACATGGTTGCCCAGGCCAAATAAGAAAAGTAACCTACTGGAATTTTTCTTGCTAAAATGAGGTTAGTCTAACAAGTCCTGGAGGAAAGCCACATCTTTTTCACCCTAAGAAAAAAGGGTTAAATATTTAAAAATATGCTGCCATTTCCTCTTTTTCCTCAAGTGAAAACAAAACTAATTTTCCATATAGGAATTCTAAAGATAAGGGCTTCAAAGTGATTTGATAGAAGCAGACCTGTGTTTTTAAAGTGGCATGGAAAAATTTAAGGAGGGGAAGGGAAAAAGCACTAGAGACTAATTCAAGAATTTAAAATTAAGTTCATTCAACAATTTCCCTTCAAAGTGTAGTTGAGGATTAGTCTCAGACATTTGCTTTTCAAAAAAAAATGCAAATGTGAAAACAATAAAGGAATTAGGCACTATTGTATTCTTTAGGACTGAAGTAAAAGGCAGACAGGCACACATCACACTGTTATTATAAAGTTAGTATATCTGTTATAGTAGCTCAAAGAGACTAAAAAAAAAGTGCCTCCTTTACGTGACCAATTCTAATCACTATTTGTACATCAACGATATACCTTCATCAGTAAAGTCCTGGTTAGGCATACACATTTGTTCACGTGTCTGAGTTCTGCCAGAGAAACGTATAAACTTACCTTGTCTTGGTTTTCCTTGTTTTTGTAACACAAATTTCCAATCAAACGAATGAGATGAGATTTAAAACCCACAGCTGGATGTGAAATTTCTTCCTGCCCTGTCACAGCATGTGTAGCAGTGAAAATATTTATGGCCTGTTTCCCAGCAAGATGAGTTAATCTCAGGGTATCTAAAAAAACCAAAAATATTTTAATTAACTAACACATGACAATTAATATCACTTTTTTCAGAGCTTGAACCTAACAATTAGTAGTAAAAGTTAATTAACATAACTTCTGATATTCAGCAATAGGTCAAAAGAACTTTGAAAATGTTAGTTTCTTAATTTGCACTAGTATAACAATAAAAGGCCATCACAAGGTCAGAGAGTATTTTTGTATCCTTTACACACATAACTCAGACATGAAGTTTGAAGGCTGGTGCTATTGGTCTCTAATTGAAGGGTCAGAATTTGTAGGCTGTTGACGATTCTGGCACTGTAAATACCTTTCTAAAAATCAAGGCTGTTTAGAAAGCTTCCTTTAGTTCAAATTTATCACAGCAACACATACAAATTAGAGAAATGCTTAGTCTTAGTATTTTACACACACAAACATGTAAGAGGGAATTCCATGGTCTTCCCAAACATTCTGCCTGCCCTTAAGAGGGACTCCTAAACAAAAGGACTAAAGACAAAAAATAAAACAAAAGACACACAAAAAAACCTAAACAGAACTCTTCAAAATTTTATTACAGTGCAGATAAAAATGCAATGAGTGATGCACCTACCTGGAAAGGGAATGTCCAGGAAAAGATGAAAGGAAAGCAGCTACTTTCCATGCATGATGCTAAGGCAGAGAACACCACTGCTCTCAAACACTGCACTTCAACAGAATGCCAGCAACTGTTCCTGGGATATCACCCACACTCTCAGCTAAAGGATGCCTCAGCCTGCCGTTCTCTTATTATCCCAAAGAGCAACTCTTCCAAAACGCTCCTCAATCCAAACGACCTTCCTGGTGATGAAAATCATTTGCACTATGCATCCTTTTTCTTCCAGTCGTCAGAACTAAATACTGCAGGTGATAAAACACATCAATGCAGTTTTCCAGCCTCTTAGCTGCTCCAGGATTAAAGGAGTCTTGTTGCCAAAAGGCAGCCTTAAAGAGCAACTATATGAGTTGATCAGTTCCTGTTGGTGGAGGGCATGTGGGAAATACATAGGATGCACATAGTAGCGACGTGCCTGCAACCAGTTTCGTTAGCCTGGAGACAGCTGCAGAGAAAACTCAGTCTGCACACAGCTAGAGCAAGGAGGATTGGCCCACTGGCTTCTGAACTTCAGTGATCTGCAGCTCCTTGAAATTCTCATTTAAGTTGAAAGACTTAGAGCAAGCATGCAGACGACACGATGCATAACTTTGAGTTTCCTCAAAATATGCATGCACAAAACATATCTTGTTGTTAGTCATCTTATTGTAAGCAATAAAACTACAAATCTGTTCTCAAAAATTCAAAAACAGAGGTTTGGTTGGTGTTTTTTATTTGTTTTTTTGTTGTTATTGTGCATTTTTTTTTATTTTTGGGGGGTTGTTTGGTTATTTTTAACAGCAAGGACTCTCTGTACATCTCATAGGCATAGTTAACAGCTCTTTCAGCCTTTTTCCTTTTTTAGCCAAATTATTACATATTTCTCTTTAAAATCCATAAGCCTACAATTTTCTCAGAAAACAGTGGCATACATCAGCTATCTCAGAAAGTTCTAAGATTTAGGAAGGCACAGGTCAGTATATCTATACTTCCTCCCTGAATATATAGGGTCTCTCTGGACCACCCTGGCTTAATTTTCTTTGTGTACATCCCTTTGCTTGTTATTTCTTATCAGAAGAAAGCTTCTTTCAAACTGACCTTTAAAAGTCACTGAATTTGGTTAAGAACTGTGCTTAATTTCTGGTTTTCGGGAATTTGGAAACAGAAGGGAATAGACATGGAAAAGTCTTGAGTCAATTCTTCCAAACACATTCAGGCAGTGGAAGAACACAGGAAGCAGCTGTCCTTTGCACAGCTCTTACTGTATAAATAGCACATTTCTGACAGTTGAATCAAGGCTCTGTTGGATAACAGGAGCCAAGCAAGCAAGTAGAGAAGCAGATAAATTCCAGGAACAAATCAAATATTTGAAAATGCAAATTAACTTGATCTCCTATTTATTTATTTTAATAAAAGGTCAGAATCATAATTACCACCAGTTGTAAAAAACATGTTTTCATTCACAGAGCAACGTGAATTGGAGCAGACGAACAGTTAATAAACCTTGTGGCTTTTCACTTACCTATGGCTGTTTCAAGCAAACCAGGCAAAGCCTGTAGATGCTTTAGTTGTCCGTTGTTTGAGGTCATTTCACAAAGAACGTCAAGAAGACGAATTGTAACCAGTGCTTCCTATAAATGGAAATGACATTGGCTTATGAACAATAGCATAAGAACATAAAATTGACAATCTAAACAGAGGACAAGAACTCTCAGCACTTCAGGTTCTTTGAAGGTCTTCTAAACTGCCAAGAATATATTTATATAAAATGAGGACATCTTCCTGCAATAACAGTAATGTATTACACTGCAATAATTTATTTTCTACAGTCAGTGTTATATGTGCCCTGAAAAATCACGGGAAAACCAAAACAGAGCCATAAGGGATAAAATTTTAACAAAAACACAGTAGCTTCCAAAAGCAGAAATGCAGAAAATTACTAGCTGAGAAAATTATTTCTGTATAAATGTTTTCTTTGAGTTTATTCAGTAAAAGCGTCCCACTTTAAAGACACAAACACCGCCTACAAGACACCAATTTGTTATCCGCAGGAATTCTGTAAAGTTCTGTGGTCAAATGAACTTTGGCTGCGAGAATTTACATTATTCTTGGGTAAACAGGATTGGGATCATAGATGCAGCATTTTGGTTCGGTATGAGACACACAATTTTATTTGCATATTATTTATTCAGCCAGAGAACTATTTTTTCTCACAGGCTGTGTTGATGCATGCTTATAATGGCAATCCAGCACTTAGAGAAATTACCTCAAGAGCATATGGCATAATTTGGAACACCACACATTGCTCAAGAACCAGACTGTGACTGCAAGATGATTCCACACAAGGTGTGGTACATAAACTGCAAAAAGCCTTGAAAAGACTCAGACATAGGTCACGGCAACTATTCCGGCCTTGTCTGGTCCAGGACAAAGAGACATTTACCTACCAACAGTATAATATTTTTGAATCCCTATAATCAATATAACAATTCACACAATCAACAATAGTGTTTGGCAATTAAGTACTATGATGATTTACATTCTTTGCCCCTTCCTATGCTGCTTGAAGACAACAAACAACAAACCAGTATAGGGTCCACGTCCTAAAGCTGTATTTTAATTTTTTTTCCTCACACAGATATAGGAAGGTACAGGTATTGCCCTAAGTTGTTCAATAAACTGCTTTCAACACCATAAAACCAACCTCTGAATACAAAGATCGTTGTCCTGTTATTAAGAATACCACAACTATATTTCATGGAATCATAGAATGGTTTGGGTTGGAAGGGACCTTCAAGATCATCAAGTTTCAAGCCCCCTGCCCTGGGCAGGGACACCTCTCACCAGACCAGGTTGCTCCAAGCCCCATCCAGCCTGGCCTTGAACCCCATCCAGCTTCTCTGGGCAACCTGGGCCAGGCTCTCACCACCCTCACAGCAAAGAATTTCTTCCTGATAACTACTCTAAATCTTCCCTCTTTCAGTTTAAAACCATATCCCTAAACACTCCCTGGTAAAGAGTCCCTCCCCATCCTTCCTGTAAACCCCAAAATATTTTGAAATCTGACAGCCACCTTGATTCAGTTATAATTTGAAAAGTAAATAAAGAAATAATTGAAGAGCTTTTAAATATTTAAAGAAAGACTCAGAAATGATGTTCCTTATAAACAGATGAAATGCAAACTTAAAATCCAGGGAAATGTTTTATTTTGCAAATATGGTTGAAAGTTAGTGAAAGCAAACTGATGCTGAAGTCAGGATTATAATGGAAAAGTTATTTTAAACATTGGTTTAAGCTCTGCAGAAGCATATGATTAGCTTTTCATTGGTTTGAGATGGAAGCTACAAGACCTGAGGTTGCTTAGGGAAAAAAAGCAATGTCCACATGTAATAAATTAAACACTAGATGGGACACCCAGACAACATTTTGGGAGTCAGGCCAGTTCAAGGACTGCTCCCAAAACGCAGTTTTCAAATGTGGCCTTGCAATTTTGGAGGCTAAGACAGCTTATGAGTACAGGCATAGTCTGACCAAGGCACTTGGCTTCAGGGCCTCAGAGAAGTCCAGGCAGAGTTTAGTTGAGTATCACAGATGTTGCCCAAAGCATTTTTAATGACAGGCTCTCATTGCATCTTTTGCAGAGAAAGGACAACTCTTACCAAAAACCTAAAATATTTATATAATTGAGGAGAAATTGGTGCGAATTTTGAGCACTTGTAGTATGAAAAGAAACTGTTCTATGAATTTAAGATGAAATTTCTCCTGTCCCACAGCAAGTGTATGTTATGAATAAGTGTATACACACTCTTCAAAAAAACTATTCCTGTTATTGCTCTCCACTCATTCAGCTATTACGACTTCTATTTTCGCTCATTAAATGATCTACATTTCCCACCAATGAAACTTATCATAAGTCATTTTTACATAAAGAAGGACAAAAAGTCAGTGTCAAGCAGGGCATATATAGTAAATTCTCAATACCGCTGTCTCAGAATCTTCAAGTTGGACAGAGACCTCTTCCTGCAAGGTGCAAACAAATGTTTTTTTCCAAGAACTGCAACCACAGAATACTTGGAAAGTAACCACATAGGACGAAAAAAAAATAATGGAAGGGTGAAGGAAAAACTAAAAAAAAATAAGTAAAAAATATAGTGTGTAACGGGGGAGGTGGGGGGAAGAAGAAAAAAAGATGGAATTGCCTTGATAAGCTGATACTGTTCCAGAAGTGGTCAATTAAGTTTCCTAATGTAACTTAGACTGTTAGACTAAGCAGCTGAGCCCATTCAAGTAAACAAAAATCAGCAAGTACAACACTGTAACATTATCATATAAAAGCATTTAAAGATCACTATTTTTCCCTTTGGTAATAAGTTACTTTATGAGAACTGTTCTCAAGAGTTTCTACAAATAAAACTATTACAGGTTAATTTTTTTTAAGAATAAAATGCTTCTGATTGCATGTATATTGGGTGACACAATTTTGATATACTGTTGTGGTCATTTGGCAAGAGAGAAGATACATGTGACTTTTTTGAAATATCTTTTAAAGTATCTTATTAGGAAAATACATGAATTACAATTCTGAAACTAAGCATGATTAATCGGTGAGAATCAGTGACTAATTTTATGCTTGACTAAAACAGATTTTCTAGCTAATTGTTGTAAAAAAATAAATAAATGAGAAAACTCACCCCTCAACCAGCAGAAAACTTTAAAACTTTATCTGTATTTAAGATAAGAAGGATCAAGAACTGAGACCAATATGACCTGGCACTAACTGCTCACAATACCATGGACCAACACAGCACAACTAAGGTCACTGCAAGTTATGGTGCTTTCTGTATTCCCAAAGGCATTGTTAGATCTTCAAACAGCTTGTTAAAAGTAAGGAAAAATTGAACACCAGATGATTTGAAAATACCTCTATCCTTAGATGGTTTAAACCCCCTCAATGCAGTATATGGTGTGGCCAGAAGCCAGCAACTCTGGCTGGAAGGAAGGAAAGAAGGAAAGAAAATAAGGCCATCCAGGACTCAGCTCTGCACCAGACATTCACAAAGTGCAACCCACAAACCATCTATGACCCATAAAGGCCTTCCTCTTTAGCTTGCAAAAGGACTTCATTATGGCCATCCTCAGCAAAACCAGTTCATTAAGTCTGAAGCAATTAACAGATTTCTTACAAGTGAACTGGAGCTGGGGCAAGTGTCTGGGTGCTCAGGAGGCAGGAGTTGACTGACACTAAGATTCCAGCAAGATCTGCAACATGATGCTGTGGACAGTAGCTAGCCCTAGGAGTGCTGCCTTGTCAGAGCTGTGCACAGTCCACCAGAGATCCTCAAATCATTGGGAAAGAGGGAAGAGTCAGTGACAAAAGCCCTCACTTGCTGGAAGGCTCACTATACATTTCAGACAGCTCCTCCTGCACTGAGCCAATTACACACACCCCAAAGCTCTCCATGATCAGAACTTGATGGTTTGAGATCCTGAACAGATCAGGAACACAGTTCTTACAAATAGCCAAATCCATTTTCAAAGAACTACTATCTGGAATCTAAATGATGTATTATCAAGTTATCTTCAGTTATTTATGTACTAACACACACACACACACCACACTCCCAAGATTTACTTACTTTAGTACTGCTAGAAAAAAGCATTTACTCAAATTTTACCCCAATTTTGAAGAGGAGAGGGAAATTAAAAAAAAAAGATATGCTGCTCCCATCTATAAATAAAATAAATATTTAAAGTTTTGATTAATAATTTGAATAAAATATAATTCACAACCCTAATAAATTATGGAAGTATTTCCTATTAAGAAAATAATAGAACACCCAAGTATACTGAGAATATACACAGATGCCACTTGGGTAGTGGATTCGCCACTTCAGATTCTAGTACTATAGTGTTTTTTCATCAGTCATACCTCATCTTCTGCATCTGCTGCAGAAGTCAACTTGAGCACAGCTTCATATTTCTCCTGGAAACAGCCTGCAAGGAATTCAGCATGACTCCTGAAGATGTTCCTTTCTTCACTGTTAACTGGGTTCTTCTCACTTAGTGTCTCCAACATCAGCTCTAACAAAGTAACTCTAGAATCAGAAAACAACTTGTTAATCAAATTCACTAAGCTATATATAATTATCAGTAGAATTAGCAGGTACAGTTGTTAAAAATTATACAAACAATTAATACACTAGTAACAGAGCTGATTTTAAAAATTAAGAAGCCTTACGAACACTGGCAATTAGTTCCTCTTTGATGGTTTATTTCTGCACACCATTAATTTAATTCATCATTCAATTAATGAATCTGGCCAGGCAGTCAAGTCAATATTTTTCTCAAGTCTATTTCAATTTCTAATTTCTTATGTCCTAACACAACACTACTGTGACTGCATATTCCATATGTCTAGAATTTCCACCAAAACAGCTCTTAAAAGCTGTTAAGTTCAGCAAAATAAACACAGATGATTTGACAGCTTCTGTTTGAAAATACCAGCTTTTCACAGCCCTTGCACGCAGTCCTTCACTAATTCTCCTCAAAACAATTCTGAGTAGAAATGAGGGAAATAAATATTGATATGCACACAAGGCTCTTTATAGCTGTTTTATAATTGCCACTAGATGGACTACAGTAAATCCAAGTTAATTACTCATACACCCAGTAAGAGTTACTTAGTGTATTAAACTGTGTGTGTATTAAACCAAGTAAGTGGACACATAAGGAAGTTGCTCTATAAAGTGCAGTTGGGTCATTTATTTTAACATCCTTCATGTCATTTTATTTCCAATATCCTTCATGGTGTTAGGGAAAACCAGGAGTATTTTGTGGAAGCAGGTCTTTAACATGGCCAAGGGCCCCCCTACAGCTTCCCTGTACAACTCCAGCACAGAGGAGCACATGGGTTAGTGAAGTCCCACTGTAATTCTCTCAACCTGAAAGAGCACTATTTATTGAATTAATTCAAGAGCAGGCTCAGGGTTTTCTTTCACTAAAATATTTGCAATTCAGATGGAAGAACTGACATTTAAACATGTGGAATAGTTCAAATGCTTTTTCTTTTCTTTTTTCTTTTCTTTTTTTTTTAAATTTACCAAGCATGTTGTCACAAGGGGAAGAGAAATGTCTTTTTCTGTGGAAAAAGCATGGCCACTGCTTTATTAACCTCGAAGAACCCACCTCTATTAATCATGTAACAGCTACTCAGTTCTTGCTAAGCTCGCCCCTCACTGTCATTAATACAGCTGCATTAAACAATTATCTGAAAGAGGACAAAAAGCTTTTTCAATACGGTATCACAGAACTGCACTCAAGTTTGGGAACGGGTGGACTCCAGACAGAAAGCTGTCAAACACTGGAGAGAGTCGTTCTGCTTGCCTTGTAGGTTACAGCTGGGTACCACACACTTGCCCATCTATAAACTATCAGAGTCCAGTTAGCCAACACCCGTAACTGAACAAAGCCCTACAGATTTGGCATGCTACACAAAAATCAAGGGCATAGATGTGCTGTTCACCCCCAAGGCAGGGCTAGATTTTACTTGCCAGTTTTTACCAAGCTTAGAGCCTTTCAAGCATATGCTAAGAAACAGGCTGCTCACAGACTTTATCATTACAGGAATAATTCCAATAAAATATCTCCTGCATAAGAGAATTCCATTCAGCTATTGTTGCACCATCATCCAAATAATATATATTTAAAAGATAAAAGCAATCCTTCTGTAAAGTTGGAGGGTCACCACATACTTCCCTAAACTGTATTAGTGAGATGAAATTGCTGCCAATAGGAAAATTTATTACATTGCTCTTCCTCTTGCAATATAATTGGGTGCCCTTTTACACAACCATAATCCTTCCAGAGAAACAGGAGTGAAAGTAAAACACCAACTCTATGTAATTTCTTTTCAATTTTTCTGTTCTCTTTAGGCATTCATGTCAAAACTGTTTTCCTGAGTTTTCTTCCAGACACAGTCATTCAGGACATGTCTATCTTTCCCCTGAATTTCAAACAAGTCTTGCTATTCAAGCAAAATTTCCTGAAAGCAAGGCCTTTTGTTCTGGTGCAAGTTCCCTTACATTCCTTTCTTCTATTGTTTTGCTCAGTTTTCTTCCAAGACTCACACGAATTTTTCCAAGTTAGTTCCCCCACACAATGCAATTTGCTCATTTCTTTTAAACTATCTCACAACTGTTTAGAAGACAGTTTCATTCAGAAGACAGTTTGTTCCTACTTGTTTGCCTACAGCTAAGTGCAAAAGATAGGACAATTCTTAGTACCAGTTTTAGCATGTCATGAATTTTTGTAACACTGTTCAATATCTAAACTACAATTTTGTATACTGTATTTATGATTGTATTTCTACTTGGAAATGATCATGCTATGTCATTCTTTTCTGTAGACCCCACTTGGGAAGACTTTTTGTCAACCTCTTACCTTTTTTTCCTGTTAGCCAAATTTAAACCAGTTCTTCCTGAAGCTAACCAAGCAAGAACTTAGAACAACTACTATAAAGTATTTGAAGTCATCAGTAAAACATATTGCTGTCTCCTATAGTCTGCAAATAAACTACAGCATTAAAGTGCAATTTATATCTGGAAGCTCATTATTGCAAAATGAAGTCAAGTCCTGCTAAGCCTGTCTAAAAATAGTATTGTAAAATTCTATCAATTTTATTACTGCCGAACAATTTTTGTATCAAGCATATTTGTTTTATAACCTCTTAGCAAGTACCACTTGGGACATTCTATCTCTGAGACTAGGACTTCTCTTTCCTGAATCCCTCACTGACAGCAATGGTTCCATGAGACAAATTAGGTCCTTCCTCAAAATTTACAATTCTTTCATCTTCAAATGATACTTGTAAACATCTATTAAGTGAAAACTGGTAAATTTGTGAAGTACTATAATCAGATGCTGCCTTCAGCTGTTCTGTGTCTATGAGCATTAGCAAGGAAAAAAACCCACAACACTGACATTATCAGCCTTGCAGCTAAACATAAGCAAGAAGTGGTGCTCTTACAGTACTTGAGCCCATTTCCCGCTGGTAATTCACTCAATGGCTACATCATTCCTTGAGAACAGTTCATGAGAAATGTTCTCATTTGACACAAAAGTCAAAACCGAAGATGGAAGTATTTGAGCATCTTAAAAACAACTGAAGCTATTCAGTTGCATTTTTGATGCTGTTAATTAAAGCAAGACCCTTTTCTAAAAGGGTCAAAGATTTTTAAATCTTCAATAATTTTGAAGATTTTACAATGTAATTAAGACTTTCAAGGCATTAACTTAGCCTTGAGTGCGGACAAGATGTCTTGGATTAAAGCAAAGCAGGCTTTTTCTAAATACTTCTGTCAAATACTTGCACCAATGTGCAGGGAAATCTCAAATCTGGCAAAGAGTTCAAGAATCTACAATCTTTTTGGCTCAATATCATAGCCATATGTTTCTACAAGAATCACTTGCAGAGAAACAGCAGGAATTGTCACATCATCATACACTTTTCAATGCCAGACTATCATTTAAAAAGCTGATCATATCATCACAGTATTTATGTCAGACCATTTGCAAACTCAGACACGCAACACCCAAGAGCTTCAATTTGTGTGTAAATGAAAGATGTCCACAAGTCAGGAATTTGTCTTTTCATTGAAAACTCATATTCCAGATCCACTTCTTCAACAATAACTATTTCATGGCATGCACCATGGCCGCTGTATCACAAATGCACTAGATTTCAATTACAGGAAATATTTTGAATAGTGCAAATAACTGCGGGTAAGCATATACTTCCGCTTTCTAAGGCAACTGCCAACTTTAAAAGTCACCACTAACATATGTATTTGCAAACCTTCTCAGCATAGTTAATTTTGTTTCAGTAAATACATTTAATATGCATGATAGAGAATCTTCTAACAGAGTTACCACATATTCATGAGCTCAAGCTGCTTTCCCCAGACACCTCAATACCACATCTGTCCTTTCTTCATTTATATGTCTTAGTCAGCCTTATTGGACACCCAGTGCAGCAACTCTTGCGGTGAAGGCTCCTTGTCTCATTTTGAAACAATGAGCTCCCTATGCTTTGGTTTATATGGTTACATTTTTCAGTTGATGACAGTCAAAATGGTTTTATCTGAATTGGATTTGTCTCCTCATATATCTCTAAAGAATGCATTCTCAAATATGCTAACATTATATAGGAGGATGCCATAGTAAGGGTTTTCTTCTCTAGCTCAGATGCAAAAGTACTATTTCTACACCACTTCCATATGTTTGACAGTAAATTAAGCAGTATCAAATTCATAATAAACTGAACTGTGATTATGTTTTTGAAAAACCTAGCTGAGTTTTACTTGATTTGCAGAACTCTTGGGACTGATAATAAATTCAGCGAATATGCTGTGACTAGCCATCCCACATGTGATCATGCCTACGCCAAAAGCTTTCAGTCAAGGCAGCTGATCACAGTCTATAGCACCGTGTGTATGACAAATCCAGCTGTGAACTTTCTAGAAACTAATCACATCGATTGCTTTTAAGTACAATTGAGCACCCTAATCCAATCGTGGCTGCCCTCAAGGAGATTATGAAAACATACAAACAAATTGCCATTCATTACATCCTCCAAAAGAATTAAATCCAGTTCTTTCACTTAAATTGGTCTTTCCTGCTAACTGGTTAAGAAGCCCTTACCTCAAGACACAGCACACAGCACATACTCATTCCCATTGGTCAACCTGAACAAAGGAGAAAGACAGTAGTTCCCTCCTTATCATTCCCATTCCTTGTTTTCCATCCCATACCTACACATTAATGATATTTTATCTATGGTTGTAAGCCCATCATACACTCTATTTTGCCTGCCTTGCCTTTTGTTTCTTTATAACGTCCAATCAGCATCTGTATTCCCATTTGTAGTAACACTGTCACAGCAAAAAACACAGGAAAAAACCCCCAAACACATTAAGGGACTGCTTTGCACATTGGTTCATCTTTCACCAACAAAAAAATACAGGGGAAACTTGCAGTTTCACTGAGCAAATGGGGAACAAAGAAGCCATGTTGAATACATTAACAAGATCACAAGATCTTCAAGCAATTGAAGACGCTGTATTATTATAGTAGAGGATTTCCCGAAGTTAATTACTCTAAAAAATAGTTTTTTATCTTCCTCAATTCTTCATTAAAGCAACTGTATTTTCCCTCAATTCAGCATACGTTTACTCAAATGCTTGGAGTAGAACTCTTTCAAGGTGAAAGTTTATTGAAGCATATTATATTTTCAACAGTGGAAATATGAAAAGATTAAGTAATCATGAGCATCTGCACACCTACAGTTTTTAGGTTCTGCTAACCAGTATTAGAGACACTTCCAACTTAAGTAAAGGCTTCCTTTTAATTTCTTGTAATTACAACAGGAGTACGAACAGCTGAGAATATTTCAAATACATTTGTAAAACACTGCAGGCTGTGGTGCTCTTATGAAATCAAGACACAGGCCTAAAATCTTGTCCTTCTTTTTTTTTTTTTGAAGTATTTCTTTACCAAGTAATGGCGCCAACCTGGATTCTGCAACCCTACATAAATCACTGCCAGTTGTGGGTAAGCTGTAATGTTAACCAACCAATTTAAAACCATTACTGACATAGAAACATGTATTTAGAGATTTTGTGCCAACTATGAAACCACACAGTTTTTCAATCATGTGAACAGGATACTCTATATGGAATGCTAAATACTAAAAGCCACATTGGTTTTTGGGGTTACCTTTCTTGATTGCTCAGTTTGGCATAGAGGGCTTCTACCAACTCTGGACATTTCAGCAAATGGTCTGTAACAATCAAGAACCTAAAGGAAAACCAAAAAAGTGTTACTGGTGTTACAAAAATAGCATCTACGCTTACTCCAAACAGTGCTGGTTATTTTCATTTGTAGACAGCCATGCGACAGGCTTTTGGTCTTATTTCCTAATAGATACAAATTGTCACAAGATAATTGTGCATTATTCTGCAGTATTTTTTCCTAATACAGCAATGGCCATTTCCCATCAATTCAGCACACTTTTACTCAAATTTTTGAAGGGAAGCTGGTTAAAGTCTTTTGCCAGCAATAGAGTCTTTTGCCAAAAGGCACACCACAATTCAAATCATAAAACACTCAAACAATTGTTTATGCATCACAGGAAAAAGCCAAAGTTCAAGCCTGAAAACTCTTATGCTACTCATCACGATACTGTTTGTAAGCCTACCAAGCAGACAAAAAAAGTGCCAAATAATTTCTCTTTTAAAAAAATTCTAACACAGTGTCAAAGTAAATGGAAACTTCTTTGTCAGATGCAAGGCAGCAAAATACTGTTCTGAACCTCGAAAAAATACCCTCCTTGTGTAACAGGAACCTAAGTTGATAACCAAATCTAACTCCTTGCTCTACGAGCAGGTAGCTGTGGTCACTCTACCCTTATGCTAATGCCAGTATTTACACTGATCATTTCCCCCAGCGCCACTCAGAGCAGTCAGTACCAGATGCTAGCCATATAGTTTCAACCCAGACGTACTTTTAGCATCATGGGAAGAAACAAAGTATGTGTGAAAAGATTTTTCTCCTCAAATTACATTCCTTGGAGTACTGACAGTGTTATATATGCTGCACAGGCATACACATAGTAAACTATACATTTTTAAAGCAGTGTGTCTACCTATTACATATAAGATAATTACAGGTCAAGTCTCAGAGCATCCTCTGAGCTGATGAAGCTACTGATAAAGAATAGCTAAAATAATATGAAAACCAAGCAATTTCACTATGACCTCCACCTCCCCCTTACTTTTCACTTGCTGAAAGCCTTTTGCGTATCTGTAATCCACTACACAGCTAACAGATCACATAGAAGACTTCCAGCTGCAACAAAGTATTTTTTGGACAAATACTCAATGACAATGGGGAAAACGGAAGAATAAGAGGTCCAGAAGTGTAATAACTATTATATTTCTAAGGGAAACTGTGGGCTTAGCCAGCATCTGCTTCAGTTACTCTAAACTAGACATTTTTAAGAGAGGGAGGGAAAAGAAAAGTTATTTTGTGCTGTGTTTTTTTTAAACTGATATTTATACACACATTCAGGGAAAAAAAATCAGTACGGGCATAGAGAATCATCAACTTAAAATTGGCATTCTGTGCAGTGTAGCATTGATTCAAGAGTTCCTCAAGACAAATTTTAACCTACAGACTTCCCCAAAGTCAACAGCAGAAATGTATTCCAACTGAGCAGCACAGACTCAACCATAACAACTGAATCAAGCCATCTGCGAGGCAGTCAAGGGGAACACTTCCACTGTTCCTGAACCAACAATTCACAGTGTACAAGCCATTCACAGTTCAACCTTCAGAATGGCAGAATATAACTTTTCAAGTATTTGAGTAGAAGCAAAGGCTTTTATTTGGAGCTGCAAAAGAAAAAAAGCAGAATAATTGGAGTTGTGCAGAACACAGTTCTTAACCTCAATGTACACATTTCATCTGACAATGAATTATGGTAAAAGCATATTTAAGGAAACAACCTGAAGTCACATTTTTCAATTTTGCATTTGGGACTATGAACCTAAATCTTTATCTTCATTATTAAAATTACTTTGAGGAAATTGTCTTGATTACTTGCCTTGTAGTTAAAAACCGATCAGTATTTACCACAAATAGATCTAATGCTATTAGGCATACTCTACTGATTACTATTGCAAAGTGGAAGACCTGTTTGTATTTATTCACACACAGCTTTCACGTTCTGTGTACTAGACCCCTACTGCTTCAGGACCTTGCAGTATTTCAGAATAAAGTTTCTGCTTATAAAGGAGCATAGACTTCCATATACACTTCTTACCCTTTTAATTTCATATCATGACGCAACATCTCAGAAATTTCTGCTTCTGCATGTTAATTTCCCTTTTACCATACCCACTTCCTGTATTACTGTATCGTAATTCTACAAGAGCATCACAAAGAGATGACAGAAGAATTAGTAGTGGAGTAAAGCACTCTCAACTCTTGCTACGACGCCCAGAAATTTTGGTGGTAGTTAAGCAAGGATGTTGCAAATTAAATCTAATATCTTTAGTCCTCAGGTCTCCTGTTTTTCATTTGGGGCAGGGGAGAAAAAGAGGAAAAGTAAGACAATCCACAACTCTGAAATAAAAAAAGACATTCAGTTTTGGGTTACTGACTGAATATGGCATTTCAGATACACACAAAAGGCTTTGGTAGGAGATTTAAACTCTCTTTGGGGGTGAACAGTAGAACCACTGGGATAAACTGAGGACCACTGTAATTTACTGAAGGAAATGGTGAAAATTAAAGTTGTTATGCAAGCGTAACACAGTAACAAATGAACAGTGTTAAATATGCCAATTTTCTTGACTTTTAAAAAATTATTTGGCTAAAATCCTAAAAAATCAAGTGCTTACATAGTAGATAGAGGATACAGGAGGAGATGTTCAGTTCAAACACTGTACAATAGCACAAGGGCTGCATTGTACCAAATTGAATTTGAGAAGCAGCCAAGATGAAACAGTATAAGCTACATTTGCACTCAGTATATTCCAAGTGACCACTAAGCTTGCTCCAATCAAAGCCAAGTGTAAGCAATCAACTTTATCATCAAATGTCATACTCCATATTAAGTTGATTTGATCCCATTAGCAAGTTCAGAGAACAGTGTCCTTGGTCTCAGACAACGAGGGGAAAAAAAACCCACAAATGTTTTAGAAGAAAGAAGAAAAAGACATGGCAATTCTCTATTTGATCAGCAAACTTCTCTTCCAATTTCAAAACCAAAAGCATTTTTCATCATCCTACAATAATGACACTCCATCCAAAATATTTAGTAAGACTGGAATAGCTATTTTTACTGTAGTTTAACACACAAATGTAACAAATCACCTAAGTTTTGAATGAAAAAAAAAAGAAGAACATATAGACAGTTAACTTCCCAAAGCCATATCACCAGCCTTTTTAGATGCTAAAAAAAGCAACACGCCTCTGAGGAATTGTTTGAGCCCAGAACATATTTTAGAAGTAATTTTTGTCCTTGTACAAGAATATAAGCACCCTATAAATACTAATTATAAAAAAACCCAAACAGTTACAAGTATAAATCTCTTTAATAACAAATGGAACATATTTGCTGTCACAAAAACCTCTAGAAACTAGATAATTCATCCCACTTAGACACCAGCACTTTTCACTCAAAAAAAGAAGAAGGAAACAGATTTACAGATTTAAGGCTCAACTGCAAGTATCAAGCATCACAATACTCCTCTCTTGATCTGAATCAAGCACAACCATAAAATCCTTCCATCTTCAAAAGGTGTTACCTATAATGAATCTATCCTCTTTACAGGCCATCATACTGTCCACCAAGCCAGCTTTCAGGTCTTGAAGACTGAGTTCAGATTATCCATAGTAGTTCTCTGATTCAGAAGACACTCCCATTCAAATTTTAAGCTACGTTTGAAAGGCACTAAAAAGAGTTATTTTTACTTATGCATGAAGTTGGAATAATGTTCTTCTAAAGAGCTACCAAGAAAAAAACTGGAAGATGATAAGCAATACAATCACTTCCTGCTCCACTCTCTCCACAAAATATACAAAAAGAAAGAGGTGACAAAATAAATAAATGTGTGCGGTTGGGCTTTGAAAGACTGAGGAAATCTGTGCCAATACACTGCTACTGCAAATAGAAAGTAGAAGTCACTCCGATCTCGACAATTAAGAAAACTTTTCTAATTGTCAGTACTATTTAAAACTCCAGTTGAACTTGGAACTCCAACTTTCCCGGAATTAAAAATAATAATTACTTTCTGGAGAGGAAAAGAAGAGGGAGGGGAATACCCTAAACTGTCAGAGAAAAGAGAGAGCTGACAGCCCCAATTGAATAAAATAAAATTTAATAGACAAACAAAGGTAACAATTTCTGCTTTCTCCACCACATGCATACCAATTAAGCAACTGAGGAATTACATCTTTGCCTTTAAATCTGTGCCCATAGGCAAGACTCCTTGCCTCAGGAGTGCTAGTTTCTGTCCACACTTCTTTCCATAAGCCAGGACAAAATAACCAAAGGCAAAAAATGGGGAGAGGGAGCCCCACATCCTAATCTTTACAGTCATCATTGAGCTGTGGTTTCAAAAAGAAAAAGTGGATGTTCAGAAAAATCTTACTTCCAATGCCAAACAGCTGACCACACTCTTAATATCATTTCTCTGGAAGCCAAAAGGCGTATTACGCCTCTTATTTTAAAATGGAGGATTTTTGTTCTTCAGGAATCAAAAATACAACCTGTTTTTTCTTTCCATAGTAGCTACACTGCCCCATGCACACACTTGGAAAATCTGATGACACAAGCTAGACTGTCATCTCTAATGGAACCACCGAAGTATTTCTAAAATAAACAGCTTTTAGAATACACATTGGTCTTGGTTAGGATAAATTATAATGTAATTTTGTACTACTTTTTCCTAATTATTTTACAAAACACATATGTTTGCAGGTTCAATAGTCTAAAATAGATCTCATGTGGCATTCTGTGCTGGTTTCTCTTCTAAATACAGTAGCTTCTGAACTGTGTGACACACTTTTCTGCTGTTGATTAATACAAACCAAAAAGGGAGTGGATATGGGGCGAAACACAGAGGAATGACTTTTTAAAGGCTCCATAATTTTCCAGAGCTTAAGGCACAGATCTCTTCATGTTTTAAGAAGAAGGTTTTATTAAAAAAGAAAATAAAAGAAAAGGCACCTCTTGACAAGCCTTTTCAGCATACCACACATATGACAGGAGATGCTACTTGTGCTTTCTTCTTCCTTTGGAACAACAAGAAAGTTTGTTACAGAGAGAGCATCAGACCTTGGTACCAATCACAAAGAAATAAGAGTGAATAGGAAATACATTTCAGTTACTGACAGTGTATTCAAGTGTACATAAAGGAAGGATATGTTCAGTTCCCTGATGGCACCCTTTGGTAGGCAACAGATGTTGAAAGAAAGGAGCACTGGGGAAAAAGAGTCAGCTTATAGAGTAAGTACATTTGCTTACATGTTTAAGCTATGTTCAACTTACTATGAAAACAGAAGAATTAAATCAGCACACCATTACAGAGCTATACTGGAAAGATGGGAAGATACACATAAGATAAATTACTGTCTCACAAGGACTTGAAAACCACGCTCATCTCTTTGAATAGAAACAAAAGATAGAGCATAAGGGTAGAGAAAGCAGAACCAAAAGATGGGTAATGCATAAAGACCGGTCACAGTTTGAGACAGATCTTCTGCTGCTAGGGAACAGATGGAAAAGAACTAAGTAATACTAAAAGAAAAAAAAAATCACAAGAGGGTGAAAGCAACAGAACTGAAGTTCAGAGGGTGAAAAACCTTCTATGTGCACAGAAGTATTTTAAATGGAATACTAATCCCACAACTGTGATCATGAGCAAAGCAAGCTGTAAGCAAAAGATCATAACCAACCCCTGGAAAGGGGAGCCTACATTGAAGAATAAGGTCTCAGGACTAAAGATAGGACAGGAATGTTCACTCATGCACCAGGCTGTAGTAGCATGGAACTTTTTCACCAGAGTTAGGGGGCATGAATTAAGTTAAGCTAATAACCTAGATAGTAGCTGTATATTGCAAAGAACAACACGTTTTCTAGAAGACAACCGCACAGCAAAGAATCATCAAGGAGATAGGATCATTTAATTAGTGTATGCCATAAATCAAATCAAAGAAAGGAAACTAACTTGTTTCTGCAGAGCCAGTGTCTTTGCAAAGACATAGGCTTTGAAGTTTATTCTGTAACATCATACTTTTTGAAACTTTCTGAGAGCAGCAAGCTCTGGGCACTCTTTGCAAACCCAACTAGAGATCCAAACATTCAGGACAAGACAGGTAAGTTTCAACGGCTTTCATTCCAGAAAACTTCCAATTTCTTCCTACTCTAGGATTTTAGCCAATAGCTACAAAACAAAGGGGTATACAGCTGGTCGGGCAATGTTTTGAAGAACTTCAGTCGGAGCTACATGATCTGCCTCCTCAGATCACTGCTCTTGGGAGTTAGCCCAGCAGCAGCAACCTCAGAAGCACTCCTAGTATTCAAGGTTACAAGATTTCTAGCCTGAAACAAGTTCAGGAGCTGTGCTGACTAGAAGCGTAGAGGCAGTTTAAAAATACATTGACTAATATATGTTAACTAATACTATTTTGAAACGCTACTCAGCATCTCGTATTAAAGATGGCAAAAGTAGCAAAAAAATCCTGGAGCTGTTTAGAGGATCAAGCTTCTAGAAGAGAAAGAGGAGGAAGTATCAGTTCTTAAATCAAGAGAATATTGATTTAATGTGTGAATTGCACTATGTAACTTCCCAGATTTCAGAGACAAAAGCATTTCTGATGCTTACAAGTAACCACAAGCTTTATGAAATGAGCCTCAAACCATCTAGACTGGATAAACAGTCCAAACAGATACAAAACCTGAATACAAAAATTGACCAGGACATTCCTTATATAAGTGACTTCCTTCTAAAATTTATTAACTATTTCTTAGCTCATAGCATGTCACAGAAAATACTTAATAAAAAGTGTATCACTCACGATGACACACTTAAGCATGCACCACAGCACTGTTTACCTCCCTTTCTTTCAAGTTCTGAGGCAATCTTTATTACGCTGTCAATCTACAAACACATCCTAAATATGCATCAATGCTTATAGTCTCAAAATCTCACTATGCTGATCTGCAAAATAGCTCTCCTCCATTCAAAAAGATGCTTCCCTCCACTTTCTTTAACTGGGAGAGGGGTTTGTGGGAGACAGAAGAGGAACTGCAAAAGGCCTCCTACCAGCAGCTGCTTCTAAAAAAGGAGCTCTGAGAATCCGCTCACAATAATCTCAGATTTCCTTTGACAAAAATCTGTCTACAGGAATACTGCGAGACTGGAGGGAGAAGCCAAAGGCATCACACTTGGAAAGAGGTTCCTCCTGAACCTTACCTAAGGACTTTTCCAGCTTAGAGACAGAAAATTGGACTCTAAACATTACTATGGGATCATGAACAGAGGAGGAATTGCCAAGTCACAAAAAAAAAAAAAAATTTTAGAGATGCGCTTGTCCTCCTGTGATGGGTAAAGACGTAGACAACCCAATATATGCCAGCCAAATGAATGGAGTAGTAAGGACCCCATGGGAGAGACTACAGCTCAGCCAATGGCCTCAAATGCAAATATTTGTCCTGGATGTTCTCTCTGTCCTAATGGTTCATGGCAACAACTGCAAAAATAACTTGAGCATCATAAGTGTTTATTTGTGGAATTCATTGAATACTAACTTCAGGGAACATTAAGTCATAAATTTCAGTGCACAATAAAACAAAATGGAATAAAATAATGAATAAAAGTTTTGCCCATAACCAAAACTTGCCTGGATGTTCAAAGAAAGATTTTTCAATATCTAAAAGCAGCATTTGACAGCAAGAAAGCCCAGCCAAGAGGAATAAATACACATGGCCTTCACTTTTTATTTGGTGTAATACAAAACCGGATGTTCCAGCTGAGAAACAAGAACACAGGCAGGAATAAAGTCATATTTTTAACTTTAAAAGTAAGAACATCTTAGTTTTAGTCATTTGTGAGTCTATCAGTGAGCACAACCTCTTGGAAGAAGAAGTTTGCGTTTCAGCTCAGACATATAATGCCATAACAGCCACTTAAACATGGTTGCTATGAACTTTGTTAGCTGTGGCACAAGGGACCCAAATCTTTTACAATAGAGTACTGGCTCTCCTGCAACTACTGTGACTACGTAAATTCATTTAAGCAATCCTAGTGGTAAGTACAACAGTGAGAGCTGAAGTACAGCTCCAAATTTTCAATGAATTGCTGACAATTTTTTTTTTCAACAGTCCGGCCAGAGAGGTGTCCAAAGCTTAGCTTCAACTCTGTAAGACAAGGGACAGAAATCTCTCTATGCACTTTTTCCTGACCGTATCTCATGCATACTCTTCCAAATCATAAAGTAAGATAGTTACTCGATATGGGGGGAGAAAAGGGGAGAGAGGGTAGTACTTTAGTAATGAACCAAGAATTAGTTCAGACCAGGAAGATTATATGCAATGATAAAAATGGACACCAAAGCCATTGCTACAATACACCAGAGCCCAAACTTACTCTAAACATGTCGTCAAAGCAGCAATGACTGCATCTGTCTTACATACCCCTAATTGCAGAAAACTGCAATTCATTCAATATCCAAAGAGCCAGCATTACTATATGTCAGGACCAACACATACCCAAAGACAAATCTTAGTTTTTCACTTAACTTTGTCAAAAAAGTGTTCGTATATTCAAAACAAGAATCTTCAGCTTTCTTCTTTTTTACTTAACTTCTACTGAAATAAGAAATCCCATACACTGTTCAGCTTTTCTGTTCACAGCAATGTATGCATTAGGAAGCCATTTCTGGACACGACCTGCTCTGTCTGATCACAAGAACAGAGTAACCCTTTATCCTAGTGACTGGAGAGCTAGGACAAGTTCACAAGAAAGAACGAACGAACACATTCTGCCACTTAAATTACCCTCAGACATGACAAATATTATCTCTCAATAAGAACAGATGAACATGAAGGAGAGCTAGAGAGTAAATGTGTTTCTTGAAATGGGAGATACAAGAAATGGACCATTAGAAGAAGAAATGAAGTCAGGATCAAGAAATTGTTGAGAAATAGGCAAAAGATAAATTACAAAAAGGCTCTAGAGTTACAAAGAAACAGAAAAAAATCAGCCCCTTTCTGGCAAGGAATTACTTTTTTTCATTTTCAAGGTAACACTGTTTGCATACCTATTCAATGCTTGATACTGCACTTTTGCAATACACTTTTTGGTTTAAATTTTGCACTTGTGAATGTACTTTACCCATACTTTACCTATTGACTTGAAAATAGTGCCAACATTATTGAAAGATTTCCATTTATAATTCAGTTCCAGAGGACTGTATAAAGTGCCAAGAAACTTACACTACAAACTCATCCCTTTTTCATTCAGTTGGGAAAACTGATAATGAACTTTGAGACTTAATCAGTCAATGTTAGATTACTATGAAAGAAAACTAAATGTATTATTTTCCTAATGCCTGGAAGATATTCCAATGCCCTTTGATATATTCCCCACCATGAGGAACTCAGACTTCTGACAGGTATTAGAGAGAAAACATTCTGCAATTGCCTTATGGCAAGATTAGGACTACTCTTTTCTCTCTCTCTCTTTTCCTTCATCATGCTCTTACATCTTGTATAGAAGTTTGCCCCTTTTTAATTTCAAGACTATTCAACCACCCATATCAAATATCCATAGTGAAGCTAAGACATTTTCATCGTAATATCAACAGAATAAACTTCAGACTAGAAAAGACAGGGAAAAGGATACTTCAGCATTTATTTTGATGCAGTATTTATCCTACAATTACCTTCAAAATATAAATTTAACACCATGACAACCTCTTACAGTGTTCCTGGACTTCATCTCTAAGTCAAAATACATTTCAGCATATCTTCAGTACATAAAGAAAATGAAGGATAATAAAGATAATTATCTGAAAAACAATCTTTCACAGGTGTTTATATTTTATTTATAAACTGAAGACTCAATTTGTCACTTTTGAAATTGAATTGGGTTGCCTAACCCTGCAACCTTAAGTTTGCGTTCTGAAAACTATTTATGTCCTAAGCATATGATTATGAAAAAAAGCCCAGCCATAAGCAAATTTCAAATCCATTTTTTTCAGTACAAAAGCAAACTATGAAATGATATCTGCTTTTCATTCAGTCATCTTAATTCTGTATATAGACTTTCCAAATTACTAGTAAAATACTGACAATTCTTCATAATGAAATTTTGAATTTAAACGTGACCATCAAAAGAATGCTATAAAAACATACAAACTATATTTTTTCCCATTGGAATGCATCACGTAACAATTAACTGAATGTGTATTCCTTGCCAATGCACAGCATTCCTCAAACAAACAAGCGGCACAAAATTTACAAGAATAGCCATTAGCAAAAAAATATAAAAGCTCAATGGGATAAAACTACTGATCAGGTGCTCTTAAAGTACGAAAATGAAATGTGCAAGATTCACAAACAAAACGTATTCTCTGTTTTTTTATTAAAATGCTTCCATGTTGCACTACAAAACAGATCTGTTAAAAAAAAAAAAAAAACCCAACAAAAAAACCCCCTAAGTTTACTGTAGTACTCAGAAGCATTAGTCATACAAGTCTTCCCAGCATGACCCAAAAACCAAACTCGGTAAGACTATGTTGTGTTAACTTTATTTCAAAAATCTCCACAAACAAGCACACAAGTATAAATTAGTTTGCATTCCAGACCATGTTTCATTTTAAAAAAGACCATGATTTTAAAATTCCTGTCAATATTCTCAAAAAAAATGTAGTCTCACTTTAACAGCAATCAAAATAGTCAGTGAAAGTATAATGAAAATTGTCTATTCCAAATTACTAACTTCTATTTAGAACTTCATTTACTACTTAGCACTACCCCAAATTTAGACATTTTATTAAAGAGATTTACATTAGAAAAGCACCTAATTAAGAAGGTGGAAAAAAATCTAAAAATACATACGACCACTCAGACTCCAACTGCTCTTTGTAGACTTTCAGGACACGAAGAGCCACAGCCAATTTCCCAGGATCCAGCAGTTCTTTCACTTTCTCTGAATTAAGGCAGGTGAATAGCACCATACAACAATAGGCAACAATTTTCTCATCACTGTACATTAGACATGTTCTTCAAGAGAAAATAAGGAGTTAAGAAAGTAAATTAAATCTGACCATGGAAACAGTGGCATTCATCTCATTACAATGTTGTTCTTTGCTGTCTTTTAGAGAATCATGAGTTTGTCACTGCCTAAGAGGAACAGAAGTCATCTGCAAAAAAACCACTGAACTCCTAGCTGAAGGTCAAACTTATCAGGCAATTTACAAAACTAATGCTAAAGTGGAGCTAACTGGAGAGCTAGAAATTGGGTGAAACCATAATAATCACTTACTTCTATTATCATAAAGTCTTTCTACTTCCAGTGCTGATAAGCAGGCTCCAAAAATATACTTGGAAGGATTATCAAATTGAATTAATGTGCCTTTGCTACTAGGTCATTATGAAAAATTTGTCCAAACACATGAACAGCACTGTCACGTGTCTGCATGAAATCATTTATGTAATCTTTCATTGCATGTCTATCATCAAACCTCCAGGAAAATATTCTGGTAAGGATAGTGGAGAATGCAAAAGGATTGGAAGACAGAAAGATTAAGTCACTTATGTAGATTCCATCCAATCCACAAATACTGTCGGATCTGCACAGCAGCAAAGTGAAAAAGAAAAGGCTACATGCTTGGAAAGGAGTATGACTACTTGAAAACACCTCTGAAATAAAGCTTATGTTTGAAGCTCATAATTTGAAACAAGATTTTTCTTCCACGTTTTGTCAAATGAAATCAATTTACTGTTAGATTAGAACAAGGAGGTTTTTAAAGGTCCTGACCCCTGTGGCTGACTAACAAAAAAAGCTTCTACAGGATATGGTCTCAACTGGCCCACTCTCACCAAAGTTATTTTTCAAAGTTATATTTCATGGTGCTAGTGGAGGCACAAATATCATCACACAAAAGATCTGAATTAACCACAGAAATTACATTAGGAAAAAAACCCGCATCCATACTTACAAGAAAAGATCTGGGAAAGCACACTTCCAAATGCTGTTCTGGGAATCTCTATTTCCTGCTGCAATGTTTCCAAGAAATTGGAGACTACAGCGAAGAGCTGAAAAAAACCCAGAAAATATATTAACAGGAATCCAAACACTAATAAATTTCATATACAAGTTAAGCTTTGGGTGCAGTGTTTCACTGCTACTGTATACAAGTATTTGCATTTGCTGTTCTAATGCAAATAATTTTACAAAGTATTCTAGAATTATACCCCAAACAAATAAAATTTTTCCTCAGTTAGACTTATGTATGAGTTGGTTACTTTGTTTACTAGTTGGTTTCTAGTGATTAAATGAACTAATTGACTCTGTCAAGGTTTAAGACAGATTGAAATCAAAGAAAGTTTGGAGCTACAGTTAGCACAAACTGTCACATGGTAGTGGCTATTTTGCCTCTTCCAGATTTGAGATGGCTTCCTTGTATTAAATTAACATGAATAGAGCGCCTGTCATCACCCGAACTCTACAAGAGCAGCTAGTTGGAGAGGTCCCCAGGCGCCCTCCTTAAATTGGCCAGGGGTGGCTTAAAAATTTTGTTGCAGCAGATAGAACCAGAGCAAGAGAACTGAATCTATTTCCTTGCTACACACATTAAATCCTATAGAGCTGGACAAATCATTATACGATGTGATTATGTGCTCAATACTTTCTGATTTCCATCCTAGAAACATTAAAGCCAGTAGTCCAAGTAACTCTTTAGTCTGGAGAAGAGAAGGCTGAGGGGCGACCTTATTAATGCATACAAGTATCTCAA